>JAAVTS010001973.1:17533-37094 GCA_022845575.1 Baylisascaris ailuri | reverse complement strand
AAAAACGAAGATCCATTATCACTGAGGTGTGTTGATATGAATTTTATCGGAAACATTGTGTGATGCAAAACAACTGTTTCAGGGTTACATGATGTGCGTGCTAACGGTCTTCTTTATTTTACTATTTGGAGTCGTACTCAGTGAACTTGCCTATAACCGTGCACGTGACGAAAACTACCTTCGTTTGCGATGGTTGGTTTCAATTAATGACCATTTACACTTGTATGCGTCTGTGCATTGCGTTTGTTTTTTCAACTTCGTATCTATATGTATGTATGTATGTGTCTGTCTGCCTTTACGCCAGTCTATGAAGCGCTAAGGCTGAACACTTCGAAACTTATTGGATGTAATTTACATATCGGCCTCCAAACCAAGTTAATGAGTCAGCTTCAAAAAAAAGATTGCGGGCAGTTATCGACATACGGATGCACTTTAAGTTGCATTTCTTTCAAATGAGTCGGATTATATTTTGCAGCAGATCAGTTTGCGGAAAAAACGAACCTTTTTTAAAACCTTTTTACATGGCTGCTTGCATTGGTTACTGTGATTTTTTTGGCTATAAACACGCGTTAGTGCATGTGTTTCATTATAAGGTCGCATATATTTTATTATTTGTGTTAGCAGTTTGAAAAGCACCATTACAAAAAGCACATATCGTGCCACCATCACATCTGGCATACATCTTTGCTTGTCAAATTATAACATTTTCATTGCAGATTCTTTTTAATAAATATTTCTGCTTATCGTCGAAATAAGTGTATCAACGAGAAAAAATAAAAACAGGTTTACAATTCTGAGACACTCATTTAAAGTACAGCTGCTTCTCTTCAAAGAATCCAATAATTTTATCAACAGATAAAATCTTCTGGTAAATAAATGACTGTCATTTGTTCTAATTTCATATTAGCATGCTTAGAATCCATGTTTAAATAAAAGAACAGTTTTAGATATAACTGTTAGAAGTGGTTACTCTTATATTTAAATAAAGCTAAAAATACTAACCTTATGAGTATATTTCAATTTTTTTAAATGGTGCTTATCTCATAAATAGGTCACCGAGGTCTAGAATAGAGAATATCTATGAGAAGATTAATTGAGCGAATTTTAGGGCCGAGCTGAAGCAACGTATGGCGATGGGCATGGGTTGGGGCTGTGAAAGTTGCATGAACAACATGATGAACAATCAGCAAGCAATGATACAACCTATTTATCAGCCTAGGTAAGTTAACCTATTCGCAAATAAATTCTGAAAATGCTTCCACTTATGTGATATGAATGAACTAAAATTTTTAACGTGTTGATTTTATATACTTTTTTTTGTCCTTCCGATTATTTATTTCAAAACTTACAGTCGGCTGATATGTTTGAGAAAAAAACGTTTTATAAAAAATTGAAAAATCATAACTGCTATCAGAAAAAATTCTGAAATTAAACCTGTCATAAGAAAAACGTTGTGCTTGAGGTAGTAAATCTAACGTTGAGGATAGAGGGTAATGTCCCATTTATATAGGTTCTTTATCTCCAATTTTAGTTCAACTCTGCCCATAAGTATGAGTGAATCAGCGATTCCTATTTATCTTTCTACCTTCGCATTCGTTCACCGCCTAAATGGAGTAGTGGAGAAAAAGCGAAGGAGAAAGAAAGCCGAAGGTTACTTTTTTTAGAGCATTGGAACAAACCGATACTCTTACTCGCATAGAAGCAGCACCCATAGTAGCAACATCAGTCGAAACGACAACATCAGAACCGGCAACAACGACGACAATGGCGCCGGAAGAGACGGCCAACAACAATGCACCAAAGATTCAATCGCAATCTGCTGTCGTATGTGCATTTAATTTAATGCCAAACTTAAAATCTCAATGAAATGAACTTTTAGTTATACAGTAGAAAATAATTACAGTATTCACATACAATTACAAATACAGTATTTCGACTATCATTTCTGTTTGAATATATTAGTTGTTAGTTGTACATTTGAATATATAACGTATATTTTTGAAAAAAAAAATACATGCTAAATTTTTATAATGCAAGAAAAATGTATTGAACTTATGGAAAAATTCTTTATATGATACTACAATACTTAGATGCTTACTTGTGCCGTAAAATTTTGCTATGATATTTGTACTATGAAATAAGAACTTATGAAAAGAATAAACATAATAATAATAAAAACTGTTAAAAATGCGTCTTCAGCTTATTTCATGTTGATCCGACATTGGCTGAACCTCTGAAGAATTAGCATATTACCGCTGATAACTGCAAAGAAAATTTACATTATAGGATCCACGCTTCGAATTTCTGCGCCAAATTTTGACAAAAATTCGTGAACAAGCCGAAAAGGCTGGAATCGAAGGAACAATGCAGATCTCGCTTATTCGGGTAGATCCAATGGAGGAGCGTCAGGTATCTTTCTTGCTTAGAAAATCTCAATTTGCTTGACGATTTAACGTTTATATGTTTGCAGCATATTTGAAAGATTCATAAAAGATGGAGAATAACACTTATGACAATTTTGAATTCACACAACTCCCCTTCCTTTCTTGCTTCCTTTCTTCTTCCCCTTTTCCCCTCTCTCCTACCCCTAGAGCGGTGATTCCATACACTAAACGATTGGCTTTGCGTCTGGTACTGTTTATGACTGAATTTTTAACATTCTTCGTATTGCTTAATGCTTCCTAGCAGCGTTACGAGAATATGTCTAGTTCTTGCGAGGTTTTACAAGCAATTTGTCGCAACATCTTCAAATTTGGGATCGCGGTCTGGCTTGAGCTCATATTAGTCCCGTACTTTTACTGAAATGCTCTGAATGGCGCAAAACATTCCTAAATAGTAACTTTCTAATCGAAGAGTATTGCCTAAGTTATGGTCTATGCAGCTCGATGTAGGTAGAACCAACTATAACGCTTGCTTCTATAATATTTTATATAAGCTTTTAAAACTGTGTCATAAACTTTTATGACTTGAATGGAAATGTTAACTGATGATCTTGCATGATTCAGGAAATTCAAATATTTGTTATTGGATTGCTCATACATCCGACCGTCATATTTAAGGAGGTACCATCATTTATGGATGGCTTCGGTGAGGTCCGACCACCAATCGCTACAGCACCGTTCGCTTTTTCACCTTTGCGCAATGTGTTTGGGCCTTGGCCTCTCGAAGATTACTATAACGACAATGATGATAGGTAACGATGCCGCATTATTGGAGGATTATTTATGTGGCCACATTAACTTCAGCTTTCCTTCAATCAAATCAAATGAACAAAAGAAACTAAAGGGAGGCATTTCTTTGAAAATTAGTGTAAAACATTGGGTTTCAATATTCAGCAACATAATGATGAATGAAAGCTATTCTTGCCTGCAAAAGCTTTCATCGATTTAAACTTACCTTCACCGATTTCCTCTAAAGTGGAGATCCTATAGGTCTTTTCAATGTGGATTTTTCCCACCCATGCCGGCTGATGATTCATCACTTCCGCTACCGTGGCGATGAGCGACAAGTCGACAGCAGTTTAGAGCTCAGAGGAAAAGAAGTAGTAAAGACCGTGCCCTATGTAGTAAACTTTGAACCTGCTATGTTTCATGTCGTATTCCTTATTAGCTTTGTGTGTAGTGTCGGAATCCTAAGGGAGTTGCATCGGAAAAGGGAACGACATCCCGACTTTCTCCATGGGGTCTTTGCTCCCACAAATCGCTCCCTCGACCGGATCTCACCCCGTCCTTCCACTCGATCGAAAATGCAATCTCCCCAGCACGTTCACTCTTAGGTCTCTTCGATGAATTTATCAAATATGGAGCTGTTAAGCGATTCCTAATGTTGATATGAAGTTTCACAATGTGACTGTATTTCCAGCCGGCAGATGCCTGATTTTATTCCAAATCGACGACCAGATGTGATGGGACCACCGATGATCGCTTCGCCAATGGCGTCACCTGTCATGATGGGACCACCGATTATGGGACCCCCTCCTGCAGTGATGTCGCCAATGATTTTCATGGGAAATCAGCTGCCAAATAGACCCGATCAAGCTTTACAGATGATCAGCGAGGACCGTATCATGCAGAACCTCCCTCAAGCGCCTGTGGTACCACCTCAACCCGCACCTGATGTGGATGCACAGCCATGGCGCAATGCATTCGTAATGGGACCCCAGATTCCGCAGCAGCTGCCCATCGGAGAAAACCAATGGCAAAATGGCATTCAAGGAAACCCACAAACGAACAACGGTCCCTGGATGGGTATAAACAGATGGCAGGCATCATTGCAACGTAACAACGAGTGGAACATTCAAAGAGTAATTTTCCGTCAATATTAGGAGGCCGTCAAAGAATAGTTGATGTTAAAGTCTTAAGATTAAGCTGAAGAGCTCGAGCTGAATATCCGCATTGACTTAATTTGTTTAATGCTTTGACATATGAAGTGCGCACCTATCAGTTGTGTGGATTTAAAGTATATGCGCAAATAGATTTGCATAGGACTTCATGCTCCGCGATTTTCCTTCAGGGAAACGCACGTTGCAGCTATATTGATTGCTATTGTTACTATATTACTACTATTGCTGTGGTTATTATAATTATTAATTATGACTGATGTCGCTATTATTATCGTCAGTACTGTCACTTCTTTCATTACTTCTAACAATATTATTATTAATCGCGTTATTTTTAATTACTGTTAATTACTATCAATAATTATTAGTTATTACTATTGCTATTAATTACTATTAATGATTACAAACTTTAATTCTTCGTTGCTTTTCTATAACGGTCAATTTTAGACACTCAAAAGCTTCGTCTTTGTTAGATGCAACCTGAACAAGCTGACTGCAAAACATTTACTTAACGGGATAAGTTAGAGTTGAGGTCGACCCAAGAAGTTAGAATATGGAGTACTGTTTTCAAGAACATAGGGTTATCGTGGTTATGGGAGTGTAATTTTTTTTTAATGTGCCTGTTCTTTTATGGCCAAAATTTTGATGCCTTCCTCCAATAATTCTCAAGCTGAATTGTTATGGAATTTAAGAGTAATCTTCTCGACAATCTTGATGAACGTATGAGCCAAGCTGTGTCTCATATCCAACAAGAGGGCCCTTCATCATGGAATAGCGAATATCAATGGGGTAATAGCGGTAATCAACAAATACAACAACCAGCGGCAGCTATTTTCATTCGTCAACCTTTCAATATGCCTTTTGTACAGACACAGCAGCAACAACAACAACCACAATCACTTCAACAACAACAACCATCACCTCAACAACAACAACAACAGCAACAACAACAACCACAACCAATCTTCTTCCCTCAACAAGTAAGTCTCAAATGAATACTGGTATACATACGAAGCTTTCATTAAGTACGACCTATTGTACTATCTAAAAAATTCTTTTGTCGAGTTAGTGGGCAGAATTTATGATGTGATAGTATGATTAGCCTGAAGGCAATAGTTGTAAGCAGGTATGATTCCTTGGAAGAGTGACGTCAGAATATCAGCCATCAAAGGCAGAAGTGGTACTAAACGGTACCCCATGAAATGTACCCAATATTTATGCACATCAACGAATAAATAAATGAGTAAATAAGTGAATAAGCAAGTAAATAAATGAATAGTGAATGGATAAATAAGTAAAAAATAGTGGGGCATTTATAATAATGCAACAATTAAAGTACGCTTTTCAGATTTTGGGTAATGAAAACCAAATGCCAATGCCAGCTGGTCCAGCACAATTTCCAATCCCTCAGCAATCGAATGCTCAGTATCAACCACAACAACAACAACAGCAATTTCCACCCCAGGTACCTCACATTCCGACCATTCCTCAGGTGTTGCCCGTAGTGCAGCAAACTCAGCCCGTTATGGCTGCAATCACCGTCGAGCAACCACGGGTTATGCCTCTAATTCCAAACACCTGGCCAAGAACAGACGCTATTGCTACGGCGGTGAGTTTCTTTGAAGATTTGCTCGCATTTTTATTCGATTCTGAAAATTTTTTAAAATAATACGCTTTGTTCATGCTTGTGTCTGTCTGCCTGCCCGTCTACTTGCCGGATATTTTTTGCCTGCCAATGCAGAAGTGGTTCTCTACCTGCAGATTTGTCTGGATTTATCACCTTCATGATTGTGAACACTTGTGAAGGCATCCTTAAATTTTTTGAATGATAATCTTGAGTACAACAATAGGATTGGACAACGGAGTGGACAATAAAAGAAATGCGTGAATTCTCATCTGTTTAAAGTTGACTTTTTTCTGTTGTGATGAGTAATAAAATCTTGCATTTGAAAGTTCGAATTTAATCAATAGCAGCTGGAATATTTCAGGTCGCCAAAGATTGGACAAGATTTGAAAGGCGTAATAGCCTCTCAGAATGAGGGATTAAAGTCAAAAGGGATCAATGAAAGGATTTCTCCGAAAATAAATTACCTTTGAGAGGGCCACTGCGAAATTCCTCCTCCAGACTTCACGAGTGATGAGAAGTGGGATTGTGTTTAAAGGTTTATAAGTGTATCGGTACATCCACTCCGCTTCTTATAGAAAACCGATTCTAATAAAAACTTCAGGTCGTATCCATGTGACGTTAAAGATAAGGAAGGCTTCATTCTCCATCTTCATCTACCCTCTTATTTATTCATTTCCATTTTTGCAAGATTTCATTTTCTAGTTGTTGGGTTTATACTATTTGCGTATATATATATATATATATATATATATATATATATATATATATATATATATACGCAAAAATGCACAAAGGGTATAAATCTGCGTCAATTTAGAGTAGCAGACCGCTCCAGTTGCGATACACAGAATAATAGAACACCAGCAGATTTCAAAACCGGTCCTCGTCATCAGTTCAACAATAAAGCATTTATACGTGTTTTTCCTATTGTTGTTTAGTCATGATCATTCTTATGAATAACATTTCCGTTTGCCATTATTTTGCAACTTTATATAGTTGGTATACAACGTTGTTATAGCGATGCTGTTGATCGTTTACAAGTTGTTTACTAAAAGGAACAATTGAATGACGCTAAAACCTCCCTTGCATCTTTTCCAATTCAAAAGCTATTCGAAACCAGTTACCTAGAAGTTCTTTATTACCTATTATCTATTATCTGAACTTCCTAAATAGAAACACCTAAAAATTAGAATCAAAAGACTAACTAACAAACCTGGTCACCAAACATCCTCCCCAACAATCCTTGCTGATTTATTATAACTAAGATATCTTTTCACCTCTATCCTATAATAAGGGATGGAGGAACAGTGCCGTCGTCTAATTCATTGTCAATCACCTCGTAGTTCAACGTCGTTACGACGTTTGAATGCATCAAATATTGCATACAAATGATTTCAGTGAGATCTGAAGACAAAATATTTTAGTAGTTGTGTGATTATAGAAATGAAGATGGTTTTGATGAAAGGAGTTAAATTGAGGAGCACTTCGATTTTTAACTCCTTAACCAATGCTATCAGCTCTCTACTTGTTGAGAATTTCGATTTTTTTAAAGTTCGTACTTATTGGAGGTAAATATTGCAAGACTGAACCTCGATGAGCCCAGTGATTAATAATATCCGTTGATCAAAGTAAGAATACCAAGGAAATTGCATATTTTAAACGATAGTCCCATGGGTTTTAATTTAGATAGCTTATCTAGCTGACAAATCAGCTCAGATCTTTACAAAAGTTTTTCATTGGCTGTTGAAACTAGTACATTCCGAGGTGAATATTATTTCTATGAACATTTCTTGGACTAAGCAATCTGACTATCAGTTTATCGGCTCTTTTATCATTCGCAGACAATTAAATACAAAGAAAATGGTTTTTCTAGGGTGGTGAATTCCCCCAGGTACCTATGCGACCGATGGGAGATGGAAATAACGTTGAAGTACCTGTTCAGGATTCGCCGAAAATGCCCGCTCTTGATAATATGCCTTTTGTGCCACCACCACGCAAGGTTTGCTGTATTCTGTTATTCATCAGCAAACTGAAAAGATGATGGTTATTTTTATACCGCCTGGAGAAACTTCACGGTGACAGTATAAACCGATCGGTTTTGCCCATACTAGAGATGGCAGTATTGTCTCTTGTGTATTGCACTTCACCTACACGACTAGCCTGGATGCACAAATTTTTAACCGATAAATTTGCCTTTGAGCCGTTTTTTGCCAATTTTAGAAAGGATAGTCGGCAATCTACTTTTGTGGTTTACCAAATGAAAATATGGGGTAAATATTGGATGTTCATGTGCCCATATAGGGTATAAATGAGTTCACCATAATGCGCTTTTCTTAGAAAAATTTAAAAAAGTGCGTGATCTACGACTCTAAAGATTGATGCGTTGCTTAAATATAGCATTGTGTTCAAATAGGCTAAAGTTTCACATATAAAGATGCATATGATTGCTTGTCGATGTAAACAGTTAACTTCACATAGCTGCTGTATCATTGATCACTGTCAGTCACCAATCGCTAATCGTTAATCACCAACGATTTCAGAATTGTATACAAACAATTCCGACCAATTAATGAAATAGGTTTTGAGGCCCTAAATTATGCTTATCGAATTTCATATCTCTATATCGCCGAAAAGTGGTCTCAAACATGATATGGACATCTACGCGCGCACACATTTGGCAAAAAACCATTTAAATGGCGAATCACCTTAGCCTTCAAGTGTTAATTTAGATCAGCGATGTAGTCAATGTCTAGAACAAAGCAAATAAATAAATCTGATAAATGAATGAATTAATTCAAGTAAACAAATTTCAGATCCCTTTTCAACCGGAAAACTTCCCCACTGGGCCACTAAGTGAAGCAACACAACGCGAACAATCGGCAATCATCAATCCGATCTTCTTCCAAGTGGATGAGCCACGACATCTCGATGATAGTAGTGATATTATCAACGTTTAGAGGACGTCAATCATTCACTCATCTTCTTCCTCTCTTCCTATATCGCCTTAACGTTATTCAGTTCACTTGAACGAGCGCGGTGATGAGCAGTTTTTCGCGACGTCATAAACGCCTTTTCCTATTAGTCAAATACCGAATTCAACAGGAATTCCTTGCAAGAATCAACGGATGAAATTTGGTGCAAAAATTTGGCGAATGAGAGCAATCAAGGACCATCTGTACAGATCACTTTTGTAGTGTTGAAAGTATTTTATCAACTTTTTGGTCCAATAAGAATTTGTTTCTCTTTTTTTTGAGCGATTGTTCGCCTCTGTTCTGATTTCTGATAAGCAGGTAATGAAAGATTATTTATAAAGGAAACATTAAACTTCAAGTTAAAGTTATTGGCATTCGGAGCATCCTCGATGAAAATTAGATGTGACATCGACTCATGAGTCGAAATTATTGGGTTTAAAATTACGTTTTGAGTGTTGTTATGGAAGGTTGGAGAGAGGAGGAAGCAGGGAGGGGAGGATGGGCGTAGATAATAATGAAAGTTGATAAAAACATTATTTGTGAGCGCACCTGTTTTAGAGCAAAAGCCTCTTGAACGAAACGAAAACAAGTTCGGAATGATGGGGAAAAGTGCTAAAAATCTGTGTTTGAAAATATGCGTTGTTGGGCTTACGCGCTAAAAGACGCAGAAAAATGCGTAAGTGCATATCGCAGTTGGTAAGGCGGCAAATAGTTCGTTTGATTCGAGCAATTCTATATGAGACCTGATGAACTCACCACTTCACTGTTTGGTCCTACCCACTTATGATTACATGAAGAATGAAATCACCGCGAAGATCCAGGTGCACCAATGTAACACCTTCCGGAGTAGATGTCATATGAATCCAGGAATTTTCCAGAGAAATATAAGTGCCAAAAGAAACTGGAAGAAATTCGCGCACTTGGTTCGCCAAGGAGACATGTTTCTAAATTCCACACGGTTGTGCTCTACCTGTATGAGCATCCAATCCATAAAAGCATTCAGGTATGCACAAAATCCTTCAATACAAACATCGTGGTCACGTCATTTCATGCATTTCCGGAACCTAAAGTTGACCCCATACAGCTCAGGTCTTTCATAGTTCATTGGGTGGGTGCAATGTGGCTGGCCCAGCACTGATCATTTCCAGCATGATTAGAACATTTTCACTCTTTTATTAGTTGCAAAAAACATGGTTACAGTTGCACGGTGATTTTCATTATACAATTGGTCACAACATTCTATTCATAAAATGACCAATTTATGAGGAAGCAGATCAGCCAGTAGTGCATAAAAGCCATAATAGCTTTCTGGCCATTTATCTAGTTAGCTAGCCTACCTGAATGTTGGAATGATGAAAAAACGTAGCTACTGATTTCGCTTACTACAAGCAAATCGTCATGCATCTAAATTGTCTCTCTTAATATTTAGGTGGATTTACATATAGAACAGGACGACTCTGAATATTAAAACGATCAAAGAACTAAATCTAGAAAATGAATTGTAAGCTGGGAATGAGGAATTATGGAGTGGATTAATCGTCGATGTGGATATCCAAAAGCATTGGTCCAATTCGATTTACAAATCGGAACGATTAGGTTGAAAAAATTTTTCATTCACAATCCTCTCTAATCGTAAATTTCACTTCGAATTATACAAAATAAAACAAATGCCAACGAAATACAATACAATCATCCATTGAAAATATTTAATTATGCGACAATCTGCGCATCCTTTGCCATCGCATAAAACGCCGAATAGCGATTGGCGAGAAGTCTTTGTGGTGTGTCGAATTCACATATTCGTCCTTTATCGAGTACCAAGATCCTGCAAGAATGATACGATAAATTTTATAACAATAAATGTTCGCAACGATAAATTTTACGATCAACATAACAATAAATGTTCATAAATTTGGCAATCAATATTGCAATGTTCAAAGCAATTAATTACAAAGAAATGGAATGCTTAATGGGATGAAATGGAATGGAATGACGTAGAATTGAATTAAATGTGATGGAATTGAATTGAACGTAATGGAAGGGAATTAAATGGAATAGAATGAAATAGAATAAAATGCAACGGGACAGAATAGAATAGGATGGAATGGAAGGGAATGACATGGAACTGGATTGAATGGAATGGAATTCAATTGAATGGAACAAAATTGGATGGAATGGAACGGAACGGAGTGGAATAGAACTGAATGCAATGCAATGGGATTAAATTGAATTAAAATGAACATAATGGGACGGAATTGGATGAAATGGGATGGAACAGGATGGAATGGGATGGGATTGGATTGAACTGAATTGAATTGAACGGAATCAAAGCGAATGGAATTGAATAGAATTGAACAGGATGGAATTTAATGGAATGAAAAAGATCTGAATTGAATGGAAGGAACTGAATGGTATGGAAATCAATGGAAAGAAGTAAGATGGAATTGAGTGGAACGGAATGAAATTGAATGGAATTAAGTTAAATCGAATCGAATGGAATGGGGTGGAATTGAATCGAGTGAAAATGAATGGACAGGAATGGAATCGAACTGACTCAAACTTGAAGGAATGGAGTGGAATTGAATGGAATGGGATTCAATGGAATGGAACGGAATGGAATAGGATGAGATGGAATGGGACGGAATGGAATCAAACTGAGTGGAATGGAACGAAATTGAAAGGAATGGAAATGAATTGAAGGAAACGGAGTGAAATGAAACTTAACTGAATGGAATGGGATGAAACGTAATGTAATCGAATGGAATCGAATTGAATGGACTGGAATTCAATGGAATGGAACGGAATTCAATATAGAAACGAAAAGGAATGGAATAAAATGGAATTGAGTGGAAGGGAGTGGTACGGAATTTAATAAGATGAAACGGAAAAGAGTTGAATGGAGTGGAACGGAATTAAATTGAATTGAAATGAATGGAACGGGATCGAGTTGAACGAAATTGAATTGAGTGGAATTCAATCGACTGGAACGAAATGAAATGAAACTGAATAGGATGGAATGGTATTGAATTGAATTGTATGGAATGGAACGGAGCTGAGTTTAATGAGAATGGAACCTAACGGAATGGAATTAAGTTGAATGGAATTGAATGGAAGCGAATGGAACCATATGGAATGGACATGAATGGAATGGAATGGACATGAATGGAATGGAATGGACATGAATGGAATGGAATGGAATAGAATAGAATCGAGTCGAATTAAATGGAGTGAAATTGAATTGAATGGAACGAAATGAAATGGAACGGAACAGGAAGGAAAGGAGCGAAATTGAATGGAATATAATGGGATTAAATTCAATTGAACACAATGGAACCGTATGGAACGGAATAAAATAGTATGAGATGGAATTGAAATGAATTGAATTGAATTCAATTGAAATGAATGGAATAGAATAGAATGGAATAGTAGAATGAAAGTGATTTGAACTGAATGAAATGAGATGGAACCTTATGGAATGAAATGGGACGGAATGGAATCTAGTGGAATGGAAATGAACTTAGTGGGATGGAACTGAGTGGAATAGAATAGAAATAAATTGAATGGATTTGAACGGAACGGAATGGAACTGCATGGCGTGGAATCCAATGGAATGGAGTGGCATGGAATTGAATGGAACGGAATGAAATTGGATGGAATCAAGTTGAATGGAATCGGATGGAATGGAGTGAAGTTGAATGGAATGGAAATGAATGGACAGGAATGGAACCGAATTGAATTGAATTTGAACGAATGCAATGGAATTGAATGAAATATGATTCAGTGGAATGGATTCGAATGGAATGGAATGAAATCAAATTGAGTAAAGTTGAATGAACTTGAAAGGAAAGCAAACGAATTGTACGAAACGGAATGAGATGGAACGGAATTGAATGAAACGGAATTAAGCTGAATGGAATTGAGTGGGATGAGATGGAACGCAATGTAATCGAATGGCATTGAATTGAATGGAATGAAATTTAATACCATGAAGTGGAATATAATGAAATAGAATAGAATCGAACGGAATGGAATCGAATCGAATCGGATCGAGTTGAATGGAATAGAACGGAATTTAGTTGAATGGAAGGAATCTCATGGAATTAAACGGAATGGAATGGAATGGAATCGAATTGGAGGGAATCGAATTGAATGGAGTTCAATTGAATGGAATGAAATGAAACGAAATGGAGTGGGATTGAACCGAGTGGAGTTTTAATTGAACTGACTTGGATTGAATGGAATAGAACGGAGTTCATTGAGAATGAAATCCAGTGGAATAGAATGGAATCAAGTTGAACGGAGTTGAATGAAAACGAAAGAAACTGGATGGAATGAAATTGAATGGAATGGAATGGAATTGATTTGAATTGAGTGCCATGAAATTAAATGAAACGAAACCTGATGCAGTGGAATGGAATAGAATGGAAACGAATGAAATGGACTGCAATGATATAAAATCGAGATGAAGTAATGGAATGGAATCGGATAGGATGGAGTGGAATGGAATGGGATAGAAAGGAAATGAGTCGAATGGAATTCAATGGAATGGACCAGGGCTGAGTTGAACGGAAGAGAACGGGATGGAACTGAATTGAATTGAATGGTATGAAGCTGAATGCATTGAAACGGAATGAAAAGGAACGTAATGACACGGAATGAATTGAATGGGATGGAATTTAATCGAATGGAACAAAATTCATTGCAATCGGATGAGCTGGAACGGAATGGAATTGAATTGAATGGAACGGAATTAAAATGGATTGAACTGAATTGAATTGAATTGAATAAACTGAACTAAATAAATTGAATTGAAGTGGATAGAATAGAAGAGAGTGGAACGAAGGGGAACGGTATGGAATCGAATTGGAAGGAATGAATCTGGATTGAATTGAACGGAACGGAATGGAACGGAATGGAATGGACTGGAATTGAATGAAATGCGATTGATTGGAATACAACAAGAGGGACTGGAACGGAATGGAATTGATCTGAATAGAATCAAGTAGAATGGAGTGAATTGAATTGAATTGAGATGAATGGAGTTCAGTTGGTTGGATTGGGCTGGACTGGAATAGAACGGAATTCAACTAAACCGAGTTGGTATGAATGAGATAGAATTGTTTGGGATGGAACTAAATGGGATGAGATGGAAGTGAATGGAATAGAATGAGGTTGAATTGAATTGAAATAAATTTGATGGGATCGATTCGTATGAAACTGAACTAAACGAAAATAAATCCAATGGGAGGGAATGAAACGAAATCGAATGGAGGGGAATGTAATGGAACTGAATTCAATAAAGCTGGATGGAACGGAAATGGATTGGATTAAACTGAATGGAATGAAGTTGAATTGAACAGGATACGATGGAGCAGAATGGAATGGAATTGAACTGAACAGAATATAAAAGAAGTTAGTGAGAATGGAGTGGAATGCAATGGAATGGAATGGAACTGAATGGAATATAAGAGAATGGCATGGAATTGGATTGCATGGGTCGGAATCGAATCGAATTGAAAGAAATTGAAATGAATTTAGTTGAACTGAATCGAATTGAATTGAATTGAACGGAACGGAGTTAAATGAGATGGAATGGAATGAAATTGAATGAATGGAATTCACTTTAATGAAACGGAATAGGACGAGATGGAATGGGAGCACAGAATTGCAATGAATTGAGTGGAATTGAATTTGATGGAGTGGAATGGAATTCAGTGGGATAAAACCGAATAGAATGAAGCAGAATTTGAACTGAAGTGAATGGAATTGAATTAAATGGGATGGAATGGAATCGAGCTGAACGGAATTGAATGGTATGGAATTGAATAACTATCGCATTTTAATTGAACGAAGTGGAATATTATTGAACTGAACTAAAATGAATGGAGTGGAATGAAATTGCAATTATTCGAATTAAGTGGAGTTGAACGGAATTGAATTGACAGGATGGAGTGGTATTGAATGGAATGGAAACGAATTCAGTCGAATGGAATGGTATGAAATTGAACTGAATTGTGTTCAATTGAATGGAATTGCAAAGAACCGAATGGAATGAAGTGGAATTGATTTCAAAGCAACAGAATGGAATTCTATTGAATGGAACGGCACAGAACTGAATCGAATGGAATGGAACTGAATTGAAGGAAATGAAATGGAATGAAATGAAATGGAGTGAAATGGAATGGAATGGAATAGATTGGAGCCGACGATAGTGGAATTGAATGAGATGGGATATAACTGAACCGAATGGAACTCAATTGAATGGAATGGAATATAAACGAGTAAACTTCAATTCAATGCTATGAAACGGAATACAATGGAATGGAATGGAGTTGGATGGAATCGCGCAGAATGGAAATGAATTGCATTGGGTGGAATTGGATGAAATGGAATGGAAATGGATATAATGAAACGAAATGGAATTTCATTGGATTGAATAGGGTTCAATTGAAATGACTTGCGTTGAATGGAACAGAATTCAATGAGAATAGGTGAAATGATAATGGCTGGAATGGAATTGAACGGAATGGAATTGAACTGAATGCAATGGAACGGACCTGAATTGAATCTAACGCAATTCAGGTAATATTAATGGGACAGGACGCAATGGGATGGAATGTGGTAGAATCTAAATGATTTGAATGGAATTCAGTTGAAAGGAATGGGATGAATTGGAACGGAACGGAATTGAATTGAATGCAATGGCTTGGAATAGAAAGGAATGAAATGAAATATAATGGGACGGCAAAGGGTGGAATGGGATGGACTATAATGGAATCGAATCGGATTGGATGGAATCGAATTGGATGGAATATAATGAATTTCAATATGTAGAAATTGAATGGAATGGAACAGAGTAGAATGGAAGTGAATTGAATGGGATTGAGTATAATGGAATGAAATTGGAAGAAAAGAAATGAAATGAAAAGCGGTGGGATGAAATGGAATGGAACGGAATCGGATAGAATCGAATGGAATGAATTGAATTGAGTTGGATGGAACTGGATGGAACGAAATTTAGTTGGATAGAATGAGATGAAAAGAAATGAAAATAAATGGAATGGTACTGAATGGAACGGAATGGAACTGCATGAAATGAGATGGAGCGGATTTGAGTCGGTTCGGACCGAATCGACAGGAATTAAGTTGAATGGAATTGAACGGATTGGATCAGGTTTGAACTGAATGGAACGGAATGGAATGCAATGCAATGCAGTGGAAATGAAGGAAATTGGATAGAATTGAGTGAAATTGAACGGAGCTAAATTCAGTGGAATTAAGTGAAATGCAACTGAATGGAATTGGATGGAATGATGTTGAAAAGAATGGAGTGAAATTAAGTTGAATTGAACTAAGTGGGATGGGATCGAATTGAATTAAGCCGGGCTGAATTGAAGTGAATTGAATTGAATGGAATAGAAGAGAATAGATTGCAACGGAGTGGAATGGCACTGAAATAAGTCGAATGGAATGGAATTGGATATATCGAAACGGAATTGAAGGCAATTGAGTTCATCTGAATTGAACTGAATTAAATTGACTGGAACAGAATATACAATAGAATGGAGTGGAAGAGAATGAAATGTAAGTGAACTGAATGGAATGGAATGGAATGTAGCTGAATTGGAACAGAATGAATGGATCGGAATGGAATTGAATTGAACTTGAGGGATTTGGATGGAACGGAATGAATTGGAATGAGGAGAAGTGGAATGAAGTCGAATAGAATGGGTGGAATGGAATGAACTGGAATGGAATGTGATGGAGAGGAATGGAATGGAATATAATTTAGAGGAATGAAATGGAACGGTATTAAACGGAATTGAAATGAATGAAATGGAACGGAATTGGATGGAATGGAATTAAATGGAATGGAGTCGAACTGGATTGAATGAAATGAAATGGAATAACATGGGTCTGAACGGAATGTAATGGAATGGAATTGAATTAAATTAAATTGAATTAAATTAAATTGGATCGATGGGAATAGAATAGAATAGGATGGGGTGGGAGCGATGGCACGTAATTGAATTGAATGGAATAAAGTTGAATGAAATGGAACGAAATGGAATGGAATGGACTTAAGTTGAAAGGAGTTAGCCGAAATTGAGTTGAATGAAGTGGGATGGGACTCAATCGAAATATACGAATGGAATGGAATGGGGGTGGATGGAATGGAGTTGAAAGGAATTTAATGGACTTGAATGGAACGCAGTGGACATTCATTTAATAAAGTGTAATAGAACGAAATTCAATGGGATGGCATAGAATCGAATTCAACCGAATTTGAATGAATTGAGTTATATTTACTTCATTGGGACGCAGTGGAATGGTATCGATCGGAATGGAACGGAATTGAATGGGATTGAATTGAAGAGAATAGGGGCAAAATTGAATGGATGAAATGGAATGGGACGGGATGGATTTAAGTTTGATGGACTGGATTAAATTGAACTAAGATGTGTGGAGCGAAACAGAATTGGATGGAACGGAATGGAATGGAATGGGATGGAATGGAATATAATTTGAAGGAATGGAATGGAATGGCACTGAACAGAATTAGAATGAATGGAATGGGATAGAATTGGATGGAATGGATTTGAATGGGATGGAATTGAATCGAACGGGATTAAATGAAATGAAAGGGGAGAGAATAGAATTAAACGGAATGGAATTTAATAGAACGGAATGGAATACAACGGAATGGGATGGAATGGAATGGAAGGGAATGGAATAAAATGGAATGGAATGGAACAGAATGGAATGGAATGGAATGGAATGGAATGGAGTGGAATAGAATGGAATGGAATGGAATGAAATGAAATGAAACAAAATAAAATAAAATGGAACAGAATGGGATGGAATGGAACGGAATGGAATGGAATGAAATGAAATAAAATAAAATAAAATGGAATAGAATGGAATGGAATGGAATGGAACGGAGTGCAATGAAAGTAAATTGAATGAAATGGGACGGGATGAAACGGAATGAAATTGAATTAAATGGAACGGAACTGAACTGAATGAAATGGAATTGGATTTATGGAATGGAATAGGTTAAAATTTAATGGAACGGCGTGGAATGGGACGGAATGAAATGGAACGGAATTGAATGGATAGAATTGATGTGAAATGAAATGAAGTAACACGCAATAGAATAAGATGAAACAGGATCAGATAAAACGAAATGAATTAAGATATTAAATGATGGATTAAATGGTAGATAAATCACTCTTCACGATTTAGAACTAATCTGGGTATTTAGAGAGCGTACGGTTCTCGGTCTAACAGCTGGTAGTTCTGGTGCACGCACTCCAAATATCCATATTAAATTCCCACAACGCTCTGCCCTAGTTACATGCCCAGCAGATAAAAATACCACGTTTTCTTGAATTGAAGGTCTTGGCCCTGCGTTCTCCTCAAACTTCGAAAGATGCTTTCCGTTCAGGGGAGGTTTCATGAATACTTTCTCGAATTTTGACCAGGAAGTTTTAATTTTAAAAAATCTCTTTCGAGGAGGCTTTTGTGCTGAAGATAGGAAATGTCTAATATTTCGAGATCCCTTGAACGGGATCTTTGGTTCAATAGGCTTTCTCTTCTTCCAAAGTCTCAAAAAACTCCTATTAATAAATGTTTCCTTTCGGATTGACTTGTCAAGAAGGAAAATTTTCTCTATTTCTTATACTGCTCCTCTTCATCGCAATACATATGAACAGACCTCTTGTTTCCCATTATCATCCACTCTCTTATCACCTTATCATACGAGTAAAGAACGATTAAGGAAGCAAATGAACCTAAAAACTTAAATTTTCAAAATAAACCTGTCATAGTCTAAAATCGTGTTCAAACGATGTGCTATTGTGAGTACGGTTGAAGACTTGAATTCGCGTCTAATCGTTTCTTGAATAAGAGCGTCAGTAGCCAAATCGACAGCGGCCGTCGCTTCATCCAATATAAGCACTTTGCTTTTCCGCAATAATGCCCTTGCTAAGCAAACCAGTTGCCTTTGACCGACACTTATATTTTCCCCACCTTCGCTAATTATATGATTTAAACCATCCGCAAGCCCTGACGCAAAACTCTTCAAATGAGCCAGTTCAAGTGCTGTCCAAATTTCATGATCGTCGTAAAGTCGGAATGGATCCAAGTTGAAACGAAGTGATCCCGAAAATAAAACCGGATCCTGAAAAGAAGTTTTCGTCAACTTAAGACGAAATCAATGGCTCGTTTTTTTACAAAGAATGCGGTCCGTAAAATTCGGTTGCAGTACGACCGCTGTGTTGTTCAACTGCCACGTGTTTTGAACATTATGTACCAAAGTTGCATAGGAGAAATGGCATAGTGCTAAATTTGAAGTTTGAGGATAACTTTGTGGCCAAAAATATAAAACGGCATGCAGGCATTACCGGCCGTATCTTACAAAATGTCTCGAGATGAAAACGTGTGTTACATTTTAGGCAGTTACTGCGATTGCAGTGCCTATAATTGCTCTTATGACAGCTGACACTTCATTATCTAATCGCCAATCCCGAAATATCCCAATAGATCACTTCAAGCTTAAGGTAGGATTTTTTAAATGATGATACATGAAAATATATGCGCAAAAATCTCGTCACCATTCTC
>JAAVTS010001973.1:0-15430 GCA_022845575.1 Baylisascaris ailuri | reverse complement strand
CCCAAAAAATCTAAAATTCGCATGAATAATTTGAAATAATTATTCAAACTCAATGAAAACGAAATTAACAAATCTTATTTGGATTTACACGTAAATATTTTGATGCTGTAGAAATGGAATTTGTTGGCCAACTTTAGTTCCATTCTGATCAACAGCTCATGGAAAATCGAAGTTTTTTGAATATTTCGGTCCGCACCTATGCAGTCAGCAGAATTTTACCTGTTTTATGTTGGTCGTTTCTGAAAGACCGGCCAACCAGCAAATCTAGCAACATTATCAATTTACGCAAATTTTAAACACAAATGTTTAGATTTATTCACCTGCTCCAGTCCTTCCAACAATGCCGATTTTCTCCGCTGATTGAATCGATGCGTTCAATTTTCGAACAACAAAATCGAGTCCCTCTCGATATCGTGTTGAGTATTCGTGTAATTCAATAGCACCATTTTTTGGCCAACCTTTCGCAATTATTACTCCTTCAATTCTCCATTCTGCCTATAATCAACCAGTAACCTCCAGATAAAGCTCTCTGTAAACTTCCATTAGAGCAATTAACATTAGTTAATTAATAAACCGATTCAAATAAACTTACCTGAAACTAAATCAAGGTATGTCTGGATAACGACCCTGATAAAAAATATGATGTTATAAGGGTATCGCGCCCTACCCACCTATCTTTCCAACACCGACCATCTTTTTGTCACCATAGCAACATTACCCTTTGAATATCTAATATTTGCAATATTTGCAATAATCATGTTACATGGAAAACTTCTAAAATAACGTTCAGTTGTATAGCTGCTAAATTATTACTAAGAACTTTTCAACAATCATCTCAAATTCCATTCAACGTCCTCTGATCTGCAATATTTGGCCCAGAAAGCCCGATACATAGCCTCATAATAAATTCCTATCTATTTTTTCATTACTTATCTGTTGACGTTACCTTCCTTCCTTATTTGCGCAACTTGTGCAACACAAAGTCCTACAAGCGCATAACTTTTGACGTCTCCGATACGTTAAATCGAGAGTGTAGTTGAAATGATTCTAGAGCCTCACAGTATACCTCATAGCTTGAAAATGACCGGAAAGATGACTAGAGGAGACCGGAAAGAATCCCCCATATCCTGGAACGGCAACTCATCCTTAAAACATTGCTTCAATTTAGAAGGTGAAAACACCAACCTCTGTTGGTGTTTCGGCATATTCCTTCACTCGTTCCACAGCAACAATATTCGTCTCCAATTCACTTACTTGTCTAACAGCAAAATTCAATGTTTCCGTTATCTGAATATGATTTTCACATTACGACATCTTTCAACTTACAGTAATCTTTGTCTAAGATCTCTCAAGCTACAACCTGGCTTTCCATTGATCTAATAAATCTACGGTCTCGAATATGTATATTTTTTCAATTCAACAAATAATTTTGTTCCAACTTTGTTATCCTTAATTGGAGTTCGGTATTACTTCTATTTAAATGACATAGTAATTCATTTAGAACGCGACGAATCAGGATTACACTGGTGATAGAATGTCATTCTATAGTGCCAATGATATCCACCAATTTTTGTTGGATTAACTTTTGCAACTCATTGCTTGGGAAAATTGGACGTGTAGAACATACAAAACGCATGGATAGGATACTAAATAAGAAATTTGTGCAAAAAACCTCGAAATTCAAATCTGCTTGGAAATTCTTTGCAACAACAGAAAATCAGCGACTATATATGTGCGAAAAATTGCAGTTTCCCCATACGGGATAGAAATCCGCCCATCCGGGTACCCCCGAACTTCGCGAACGCCGAAATGCCAATACGAAAAATGTTGGGATTCCGGATACGATAAAAGGAAGTGATAAGTTGCCATAAGCAGAGTTTTGAATATAACCTATTTTCCTACAATATGGCAACGGTGATGTCAATAGTTCCACGTTTCGTGCATACTATAACTACTTTATTATTATTCTTGCGACACTTGGTAGACATTTTCATCTACACGAAAGCTCATAGACTTGAATCCGTTTACATAGGAAATAAATTCATTTAAGATATTTAAACTTCGGACATGTGTTAATAGTGTTCAGAGAATCGACCAATTCTCTTAGCTCTCTGATTATGACCGGACGTTTAAAAAAAAAAGAAATACAGGTGAGCAAAAAACTCAAACAAAGAAATCACTCACATTGAGGGCATATGAAACACTGAGACCAACAACACCGGCCGTAATACCAACACCCCATTCTCGTGAAAGTGCCGCAAATAGTGCCGCAAATAATACTACACAATTGCCGACAAATTCGAGACGTACAGCAAGCCAGCGATTTGATACTAAGTTTAGATATTTGCAACGAATAAATGTATCGACCAGTTTTTCTGATATTTTATAAAATTCATTCACCTGCAATTAGTGAACTTAATGGTGAAAAAAAATATTTCAGACGAAAAAAAAAGATTCAATGTAGGATCGGAGAAAATTAGAGAGAAAAAGAAAGAAATTTTGTGAAAATAAAGCAAAGACCGAAAAATGAAAAACAGTGGGAATATTTTGAGTAAATAATACTAGATTGACCTATACTTGCACCCATATAGGACAATTTTGCCTATGATATACGCATTCATTCACTTTTAATTCAATGTAACACTGAAGGGTGAGGATACTCTTTGAGATTATAATCGAATAGAAACTTAAACGAAGCACTTTAGCTTAATTTATTTAAAAATGGACTTACATCAAAGGAAAGATCTATATTCCTTGCGATGCTCTAGTAAGTGCTTATATTCGAAAGGAATTCATATAAGATGAATCCCTATTTCTTAAGAAAAACTACACAACTGTCTTATAAAGTAATTAATTAAATAAATAAACTGAGAATAAGGAACCTTTCCAAATGCACGAATAGATGCTGCTCCTTGAATAGTTTCACCGAAATGTGAATAGATCGGAGAGCGATGTATTCCTTCGAGTCTTTTCATTTGCCTTGATGTTGGTACATAGAATCGCTAGAAAATTAGTATTACGAAGAGGTCATTATTAGCGAATTATAGAGAGATATAATATTATAGAGGATAATTAACCTTTAATTAAATAATAATATTTGCTAATTTCACACAAAAAAACTATGAAAAAAATTTGAAAGAAAAAAGGCAGAAAAAGTAGAGCTTACCACTCGTTTAATATCTCATTATAATGGAACTCAACCACTGCAAAGGCACAACAACGTCACCCATTTCTCGCTACTATGCGTCACTTCCTTATCTGTTTCCTTTTTTACCTCTCTGCCATCCAATTCAATCCCCCCCCCTTCTCTGTTACCCTATTCTACTCCCTCCCTCTCTTCCCCGTCGCGGCACGCCAAAAATATTGAAATATTAAAAACAACCGTGGCAACGTACCAGTGATGCGTAGTAAATACCAGCGAGTGGCACGATTACAGCTGCGAATATCGGAGTTGAAACAACTATGATAATCAACGTACTTAACACATTGAGTATGCACATTATGAAGTATCGAAAGTTGAGCGGTAAAAGTTGATCAATGACATCGATATCCTTCAATTCAGTAGCTTTTTTTTCAGAGGTCAAGATTAAATTGAAGCATCATTTAAAACTCAAGCTGCTTCTGCAGAGGTCAAATTCATCAAAGCTTTATCCAAAATCATCTGAACATAGTTTCTTCCTCAAAACTTCCTACATAGAAATACTAAACATTTTTTTATCACCAGATGTTACCAACAACACAGGCTAATCCATTCTTCTGAATCCACTGTCTGCACTTATGCTGCATGTCGCTTCATAGATAGTCAGTACTATCATCACCTCACTAGGCTGTAGTATCATCATAACACAGTAGCAAAGAATATAAAATATAAACGATGTGAACATCTAATCATTAATAAACCGAAACGACGAGAGCAGCAAACACCAACACACTAGTTCCCCCTTCTCTTTCGCTCCACCATGCTCCCCCCCACCCCCTTCATCTCTAAGAAATAAAGGACAATACAACGATAACACACCTATCAGATGGTCATACGCGGATTCTAATCATGTACTGTTCGGAGACGAATAACTTGACTATGTTGACCTTCGAAAAAAACAATGAGCAATGGATTGATAGCCTTCAACTTAAAATTTTTAGAAGATGGTCGTAGAAGTATGCGTCCGAACATGCCTTTAAGAATGATTTTTCTTGAATAAATGAAATAAATTTAAAATTGATTACCTTTCCAAAACGATTTAAGATTCTTCCAATAGGTGTCGTATCAAAGAATGACATCGGTGAACGCAAAAGATTATGAAGTAATGGTGTATGTAAATGTCGCGAAGCATTCAATCCACCAATCACCAAAAATACTTGTGATGCGAAGAAACTTAGGCCTATAAATAGCTTTTTTTTTGCCATAGAAATAATATAAATAAAAAAAAGAGTATTCACTTCGGTATTAATTTGCTCTTGCAGATTTATTTGCATGAGCCATATTTTTTCACAATTCTGAATAATTTTTCCTTAACTTCAAATTACTGCCAATTATTCGTCGTACAAATTATTCAAATAAAAATAAAAACAATTTAAATCGAATCATTAATTTCAAAAAAATAGTATATCAATTTCCAAATTGCTTAAAAAGGTAACAATCAAACGTGCAGCTATATTAAACGAAAATTCATCGCGCATGTTTATTTAAGTGCAATCGATTAGAGAGTTTTCTTTGCTTTCAGTCATAAAATATAGCTTCAATCAATGCATTGAAACGACACACTTCGATAATTACAAATAAAATTTTAGAAAATTCTTAGAAAAGAAGGAGCGAAATATCTAAAAATATACCTTCAACGAAACCAAGGGAGGCATAAACACCAAGTCTCGTTCCTAGTGGTACCTGGTTGGGATCTGCAGCTTCTTCACCGCTTGCATCCGACCTGTAAGCCATAATTTTCAGATAGCATTATATCTCGATCATCTTCAACAAGTAAAATCCCACTTACTTCATTATTCGCTTTAGTAAACATGTTTGCAAGATTTGCGTATCAATATGAATGCATGAAACTGATTAGATAACATTTGACAGCCCATAAAACAAGAAGAAATCAAGCTTGAAGCTCAATCGAGCTTAAAACTTGAGCATAAAATTCTAATGCTTTAATCACTTCATCAAATCCATTCAATTCAATCAACGGAAAGAAAACGAAATTCTGGAACATCAAACAAATGCACTGCATATAAGCAGTAATCATTAATTGCAGCGGAAATCAAGTTGTTCATAGTTCTGTGCAGATATTTTTCTCCAAACGATACAAAGTGGCAATACAACCATAAGAGCAATATAACGCATATTCCGCTAACCATTGTGAAAGCCAAATCCCACGTCCGAGTTGGAAACCCGAATAAGCGGCGAATAGTATGAAGGATAACGTTGACATTAAAAATGTTGCCGATCGAATATATTGTAAATAGACACTTAATTTCACCTGAAATTACTGTCACTCTTCGGAAGCTCTCCTAATATAATACGGCACGCAATCATTTAAAGTAAAATCGAAGAAGAGTATGCCTGCAAATTTTAAAACTTATATAAAATTTTATGTTTTAAATTTATACTTCCTGTAAACTCAATTCTAAGTTTATGCAGGAGGGAACGCTTATATCATCCACAAATTTTAAACAGAAAAAAATGGAATGAAGTCAAGATATATATAGCACTTCAGATTGGAACATATAATAGACAACCATCTTTTGTTCCATAAGGAGCATATACCGTTCAGAGCCTCTAAAATTTACATCTTTTCGTAGAAATGCCCAATATGGAAATGATGCATTTGTGAATGAAACGTCAATCTTACACCACTATAACAATGCTTAGTATTTTCATAACAATGTCTAGTAAGCATAACAAAAAAAGTTTTTAAAAGATGGGAGATACGCCGAAAGGAAGTCTTTTCAACATTTACCCTTCCAGTTTCGGCGCGTTCCTTCTCGATTAGTTGTGCCGCTTTCGATCCTTTACCATTCATTACAATTTTATCATGTTTTTTTGTTATTCCTCTCATTGATGCATTCGATGTTTGTGATATTGTACGCACTCGTGAACGTCGTCTTGTTGCCTCATTGGCTAGTGCTGATATTGTTGACATTTGCCTAAATTAGTTGCAAAATAACTATATTGTCTATAGCATCTGTAATTATTCGTAATTGTCTGATATTTTTTGTAATTCCTAATTCCTCTGCTCATCACGGAAGACGAAAACTCATAGCAGATGACTAGCATGGGTTCTATTAGTTGCTAGCACTATTGCGGCAATTCTGTTATTCACAAGGCTAAATTCGAATGCCGTTATTGATCCGTTCAACGTTAAGTTGTTTTCGCAACGATGAAAATAGCAACATTTGTTATCAGGCGATTATCAAAACCTTTAGCAATATCTTTATCCGCTTTGGACATAGATGACCAACACCTTTAATCAAAGCGTGATATTGGCGATTCTAAAGAATTCGTGCAGTGCGTGTTGATGCTGTCATATGTACATTAGATACGAATACGGTATTTTCAATTATTTACATTCTGATGGGTCTTTATTGACGGAAGGAAATTGTAATTGCAAGGAAGATTACGAGCACTGTTTCAAATTTTGCTGGGCAATAATATTTTTTTTTCTGTTGAAACAAATGCGATGTTGTATGGATCCAAAAAATTTCCCAATTTGAATACAGTACATTGCACGATGTCATTAGCGAGAAATCGTTTCGAGGCACTCAGAAATGTTGATAAAACAATTGCTACGTAAATCCACTAGAACTCAATCCCACTCATTCATTGCGTATATGTATCACATTGAAGAGATGGACAAACCTCTGAAACTCTGTTGTCATATGTTCATCATCGAAATCATCAGTTGCCTCAAAATCCGCATAAACAACATCTGAAAACAGCAATCAGTCGATGAAAAACACATCGTCGTTAAAGGTGAAACTCATACAATTCTTTTGTATAAATGCTAATATACGTTGAATATCTTTTCCAGCAGAATAGATAAAGAAACTTGTTAGATAAGTTGATATGATGTGAGTTTTCTCCTTTTTTTAAACTCTTTGCTCACGCGAATAATCAATTTCATAAATTGCCTATAAAACGAAAAGCAAACGCGGAATGAAACTTTTATATTTGATTGATTCCATTGCTCGTAGAAAGTCTTTTTTTTTTACTAAAAACTTTTTCTTCAAGAATTTGAAAGTTTTTTATTCAATAATGCCTTGACGAGTGCAAAATTTTTTGAAAATCCGACAGTTATAAAATGCATGCAAATTTTTTTTCCTGTTAAATTCCTATTGTTGTTCTCGAAATTGATGATCCAAAATGCGGTCAAATAGAGAATCTCACCTCACTCTAATTTCAATGTTTCCTCAATTGAAACTGCAGCCTGTCAAAGAGACACATATATAAGCATAATTATAACATTGCCATGAAGAACTTTTGCAGAATAAATTTGCAAAAAAAAAACGCATAACGATTGGAAAAGCACACCAGAGAACTTGGCACAATATGCGCTTTCTGCAATCCGCTCATCATAAATCAACCAATGTCCTAATCAGCACGCACAATTAATACCGAATGCCTCCATATTTTAAATGGCTCAACCGCTATTAATTTTCCAAAAAAAAAAAATCTCCCTTGCGATCCAATCTATGTAAAACGAAACTCAAAAATCCACGATCGCCCTTAAGTACCTATAACATCTTTCGACGTTGCGGGTCAATGTGAAAGGCTATAGAAAATGCACAGATTAAAAAATTAAATTTCGTGACTTCAGCTTCAGAACCTTCTGAGTCGAGATTATCGAATAAACTGACAGACAGACAAGCACAGACGACAAGACACGACCTTTCATATGGCGAATTAATGAATGCAAGTCTGTGAAAACTCATAACAATGAACACTACCTTTATTCAATAGTAATAAAAGCAATTGACATGTCTTTTGTTTACAGTGTGTGTCAGATGAGTAACTGTTAGTACTACAGGGCCTTTCAGTACCGTAGCTAGTATTTCAGGTTTTTTGGAAGGGGAAGAGTGGGAATGAAATGTTGGGAAAATGATATCCCATATAGCGCTGTGAGGAAAAAAAACAATCGCATTGCTGAGGTCTTAGGTGTAAGTCCGGCCTGTTACCAGTCAAAAATTCAGGAAGAATTTGTATTCACTCAGTAGAGCCAACCAATTTTCATAAATAACTCACGACTTTGGAACAAAAGAGAAGGAAAGGGAAAGGATAAATCTCATTTTAATTCTCCTTTGATGCTGATTGGAAGCCTATCATAATTAGCTAAGGAAACCAGTATGAATCCGCCACAAAGACAATAATGAAATAAACTTTACTATAATATTACTACAACATTCACTCAATAGTTGCTAATAATTTCACTATTTAAGCAACATCAAAAAGCGAATAACTTCGAGTTACCTTTTCGTTCCCCACCGAGAGTTCCTTTTCTTGTCTTTTCCTCTTCCTTTTCCTTCTTTTCGTTCTCAACTCGACACTCTTCCATAAATTCAGTGAATTCCTTACAATTGGCCATCAAATAAGCGAATTTCCCAATATCGATTACTTTACCATCTATAAGAATAGATCACAGTTCTTTATGCCGTCTGTGAAAATACGGAAGGATTGCAAGAGTGACAAAGGTAATTAAAATCGCTCGTAAGCAGCCCTATAAAGTTCAGTAGTGCTCAGTAAGCCATCACCGGTGGGATGTCTCTAGTATGTTATGTTTAGTATATAAACAATAACAAAATAGCCTGGCAACTATTTGAGTGCATCATTGTATAAATAAACTGTAAAAATAGGTACCTTACCATTAGTGCTTCCGTGGAGTTAAAAATTTCGTGCGAATTTTTTTTTTTTTTTAGTTTTTAATGGGTTAGTTTTGCCATATAGGTTTATGAAATGGTCAAGTATTGATTGAATTGTTTTATTTTCGTGTAGAATTATTTGAAAGTTCTATATCAAGCAATAAGAATTACAAATTTAGAAAGGGTTCTGAGATTCTCGACGAAATTATCAAATTCGGAAAATTTTTTATTACCACTCATTACATCAACGTCTTATTAAAATATTTCTTATGTTTCTAACTTTCAGCAGAATCTATGAAATCGTCCAGAAAAAAAACCATCGCTTTTCCATAGGATAAGATAAAGGATTTTTTTCTATGAGATATCGATTCTTTTTCAAAGATTTTCGGTAAGTGTTTCATATTCATAGCTCAGAGTTAGTCAAGAACGGTTAATTGTTTACCGCAATATTTCTCTCTTTACTAATGAAAGCGAATAAAAGAGTAAGGGTATACCCTGCATAACGACAATTGCGTCTGCTTCCGTCAAATATGTTAGTCCATGTGTGACAAGAATTCGTGTTTTATGCTTCAGAAGACCATCCGGACCAATTACCTGAAGCAAATTACCTGAAGTGTAATTTTTTATTCTATTATTCAAAAATTCAACGTTTCCTCAATAGTCTCATTCATACAGTCCCTTTAAGATGAACGCACAAGAAATGAATCTGATATACTAGAATGAATGATGGTTTATTATCAAATGTGATAACATCTTATCGATATACTCAACACTGATCCAATGTTCACTCACTTGCATATCTAATTTCGATTCACCAGGCTCATGTATCATTTATTGTACTTGTCATGGCATTCAAATTTGCATATTTTATTAGGTTCCATCTTGCTAATCGTTCGAGTGGTTACTAAAGAATAAGTTACGTTACCTATTTCCATTGTTGACCTATTGTTGTTGAGGTCTATTAGTGGATTCAAATTCTTACACATGTTAATTTGCACATATAATGTCATTCGTCAACTTGCCAACTTAAACCATAAAATTGAAAAAAAAAAGTTTGTTTGTTCAAATTTTACAGCTGCTGACAATATATGAACAATATCTTCGGGTTATGGGTTATGTGCTCGTTAATGAATTCAATCATTTCCATAGATCTTTGTTAATTTACAACTGGATATATAATAAAATGCGTCCAAGGATGAACGTAAATGCGAAAACAAATGAATAAGCTATAAAAACTTGTGTCTTTATCGACGACTTAATATCCCATCAGTCAATGGCAGGGCAAAATTTGACTTGTAAATTTTATGAGATATTTTAATACCAATTAATGATAGAGAGGATGCTCAATTCAAATAAAACTGAACTAGGCAGATCATTAAATGCGTAAATTGTCTCCACAAAAATTCACATGCACAAATCGTCTGCTTAGCGAATTCGGACTGTGCGGCAAACAAACAGACAAACATACAAACGCACAACAGACAAAGAGATGAGCAGATAAATACAGGCAAAATATCTTCACAATAACCTTTTCACTATTTGCAGAATTTTGCATAAAATTACGTATAACATATATATCAGCTTCTCAACTTGCAAAGTTTTGAGGAAAAAAACTATAAAAAACAAAAAGAAAAGATAGAAAAAACACCCGCTTCGTTTGTTTTTCAATCCACTTTTGATTAGTACACAATTTATCTTGAGTTCTGGGAAATCTCTAATTGAAAAATATTTACGTAAAAAATTTTATAAACTTTTAGATTAAATTTGAAAAAAAAGGAAAGGAAAAGATGCGCTAAGATCATTTGAAAGACAAGAATTAACCCTTTTGAAAATATGCTTCCCAACATGACTATCGACTGCCGAAAGAGGATCGTCAAGTAGATAAACGTCGTAGTTCTGATAAACGGCCCTTGCGAGGGAGACACGAGCTTTTTGACCACCAGATAAGTTGATTCCCTGCAACGATGAAGTTGAGAAAAACGGAAATAACCATCAATGTTGCATACGAAATGAAACATCGGAAAGTAAAACGTTCGCTATGCAGACCCCCTTCCCCTTCCTTCCCCAAATTGTTGATTCGAGAAGCAACTCGTCAAGCCATTTTGGTCAAACATTTTCCTGCAACGTTTATTTGTGTTAAAGAGATTAGATTCATATACCCCTTTTTATTTTACCGGTTTAGCTAACATTCAGTACACCTGCTTCGAGAAAATCTTAGTACAAACACCTTAACCAAACGATCGATCTAAATATGCGACGATTTCATGTTTTCTTTGCATCATTTGAATATTCGGCTCACCGTTTGTTTATATAATGGCAAGGCACCGGAAATTCTTCGAGAACTTTGTAAAATATGAGCAACTTTACGATACCACATAACAGTTTGCAAGAAGCATAGTAACAGTAATGAAAGCTTATTACAAAGTATGGTATTGATAGGTGTTTTTTTTTTCTTGAAATAACCCCTAAAAGCTATATCGTTTTATGAGAACATGTAGGTTTCTATTATATCTTTTTATCAGTTCAGGCTGGGTTTTTATCATACCTTTCCACTAATTTCGGCTAGTTTTTATCACATTTTTTCACCAATTTCGGTCAATTTTTGACACACCTTTTCACCAATTTCGGTTGAATCTCCCTGTGGAAGAATTGCAATATCTGGTCGCAATGCACACGCTTCGATCACTCTATCATAGAACTTTTCGTCGAATTTCTTCCCAAATGTGATGTTCTCTCTTAGTGTAAGATTCTGAATCCACGGTTGTTGTGGTACATAGGCCAACTGTCCACGCACTCCAATATAACCACGTAACTTCTCCATCTCACCTAAAAAACTAAACGACATTTCAATAGTCTTTAGAAATCACTGCTGTAGGAAACATAGGTGAGAGGAGGATAAATCTTGGCCGATTAAACTAATCGAAAAAGATTTTTTTCAAACTTCTTATAGTTTGAAGAAAATTTCATTTTTTATGACATCAATAAAGTCAAATTTTATTTTTTTTTTTTTTTGTGAAATTCTTGGATCTTTTCGTCCTAAAAAAATCTACGATCACTAAACGATTTCTATCCAAATAGGATCTCTCTGGCTTTTATTTTTTAATTTTAGTATTCGTCTCGAGAGTGAAATGTACAGATGGTTAGGGAAATTTTCCACATTAGATTTTTGCTCGACAAACAAAAAAAGAGAAAATAAATATGTTGGGTGTTGATGTGGTTATGATATCGCACATGGGTAGTAGAAATTAGTATAGTGACTCAGTAGGAAAGTATTCACCTAGTAGAGCGTTTAGGAGCGTGCTTTTACCACATCCAACTTTACCCACCACAGCGATTAAATTTCCCTTTGGTATTTCCATATTAATATCAGTTATTGCAGCATTCGTTGCACCCTTATCGCTCGTTTCCCATAGACATGTTGCGTTTTTGATTTCCACCGAATTCGCCTCATCTAAAGAAAAATATCAATTAGAGCTATTATAATCATAAATAATAAGAGAAAACCTTTAACGTTTGAAAGTGCATTTATTGCACCAAATAAATCCTCATTCTTATCGCCGAGACAATCATTTCTGCTGCAATACGCACTAATATAACCTCCTCTCCTTCTCCTAACACCCCAATATCCAAAAGAATATAAAAGACTGAATTTTATTATTGAATTTTAATATTTTTTTCATAGTTTCTTATGCATAAAGAATATGCCATAAAATTCAACTCATGACTCATGAACAAAGAGTGTTTGCAAAATTCTACGAATTAAGATGCAGACTTGATATTATCGCTTCGATTTCGGAAGGAAAGTTTCAAGGAAGGATGCGACCACCTCCCTCCCTTTCTCATAATTGTCTCCTTCATTCCCCTATATGATCCAGACACTCTGAAGTTTATAAATGAATGAAACTTTGTTAACAACTATAGACTCTAATCAAAGCTCAAAATCAAGCATATCAATGATTATAAGCTTTAAATAACTTGACAGATATGATAAAGAAATGAAATAAATAAAAATTTGCAAAATTCATTATGATTTTCTTATTTACCTTCAGATGCGGGTGAACGATCGATTGTTTGTGGATCAAGTTCATCGGCAACAAAAAATTCCTTAAGTCGTTTATTTGCCACCAAAGCCTATAAATATTTACAGTTTTGAATAAAATTTTGAAATTTATAAAAAATTAAATACTTTTATGAATATTTTCCTTTGAAATTTCTATCTCTAATAAATGACAACATATGAATAGAATGTAAGATATCAAATATTAAACTAATGAAAACATTATACAATCAGCTGGTCGCATTTAAAAAAAAAAAAAGAGAAAAATGTTTATAAAATATGGTAAAATAAAAGGATCCTATGACGATAAACTTGATTATGACCTGATTAGTGACAAATAGATTTCAAAATCAATTCATTCCCTAAGTCTCCTTTTTTTTTTCTAATTCTAGAAGCAGTTTGATAGCCATAATTAATAGTGCAATACTATTTACCCGGCCATATAAAGTACTCTATATGCTAGGCGTTGATAATTCGAAAGTAATCGTCATTGAGTACTAAAATTTAAAATATGATCTAATGGGGAATAACTAAGTCCCTAAGGATGCATACATATCGGCGATTGGCGATTCATTCACATTCGCTATTAAATCCACCATCGTGCATATCAAATAGACGAAGAAATCATAATAAAATGGTCGTTCTAAAGATAATCTACCGATGAAAATTTTTGAATGAAGCGTTTTCTTTGCTTCTTCATCNTATATATATCCTAACACTTTATTCTGCAATTTTAACTCGACGACAATTGAAAGCTGGGGTTATAAAACCCAAACTAAAAAATGCACTATAGGATGATGGATGCTAACAAGACCTATATTGTGAGCACTAGTCCAGCCTTCAGAAAACATACGTACTACGATTGCACCTAAGGCGCCTAAAAAATGGCACATTGAGGGGGAGTTTTTACAACCGCCTGGGTAATGAGGACCGTCGAGAAATGCGCAGTCTTTGCAGAATATATATACGAGCTTTCGGTTCGGTCATAATGTCTTTACGTCGTTACGTGTGCTTTATTTTATTTTATTTTTTTAAAATGTTTTTGATGGTGATCGATGGACGAATAGAATCGCAAAAGCGCATATATGTTCGTCTAATTTCCTTCGGCACACTTCTATATTTGCCTTGAATGATCGATTTGATCGGCTGAAGAATCGGCTAACTATTCGTCTTTCTCGTTGTTAAATTTTTGATCCCCTTTCAGTCGAACTGAATTTCACTTCAACTAAACTTTAATTAGTATTGAAAAAATCGTTTTTTTCAAATTGAAAATTTTTCTAGTATTTAAGATGAGTTTTCCATGGAAACTAGCAAACAGATACGTTGGGAGGGAGGTGGGGTGAGAGATGGGAGTAGTTCATTCGTTAACTTTATTGATAAGAGGTCTCTCGTGAAAAGGACGATACTATCGTCTCAACTTCTCTTCGATCCTCGTCCATCCTGGAGGCTTATATATTGTCCTTAGTCTCCCATCAAAGCGGTTTCTCGTTTATTTTCATTCACTTTTTAAGCTCTGAATATCCAAATATACGAGTGAGTGGATTTCAGGTTGCGTTACTAACGTTTATGACATATACGCTGAGCAGTCCATCCCATATTCTCACTCCTCAAATAGCGTTCGTTTCGTTAACTCTTTTCAATCAGTTACGTTCACCAATGACTATGATCGCTTTCCTTATACAGCAAACCGTTCAGGTGAGTCTCTATCTAATTATTGCCAAGTTTTTGGAGTTTTATTTTATCCCAATGGAGCTCAATCTAGAAAGCATACGGTACCAAGTGGAGAATTGTTTCCTTATTCATGAATCACTTATTGCTGCCTAATATGCCAAAGGGATCTTGTTATAAAGTGATAGTGGATGCCATTCTGCAGTTGTGATCGCTTTTTAAAGTATGATTGGTTAAAGAAAATGAAAATATATGATAGGAGACAAATGCTATGAACAGCAGAGGCGCAAAGAAGCCAAGTTCTAAAATTTGACTCGGAATTTAAGGTTAAAAGGTTGAGCCTAAGGTTGGAATTTAAAGTTGGAATGGAATTTGATCATGTTCTGCGCCAATCACTCCCTTTTATCGTTAACACTAATTTGTTAACGGTGTATCGGGAAGTTTTTGTGGTGATGAAGAAGCAAAGAAAACGCTTCATTCAAAAATTTTCATCGGTAGATTATCTTTAGAACGACCATTTTATTATGATTTCTTCGTCTATTTGATATGCACGATGGTGGATTTAATAGCGAATGTGAATGAATCGCCAATCGCCGATATGTATGCATCCTTAGGGACTTAGTTATTCCCCATTAGATCATATTTTAAATTTTAGTACTCAATGACGATTACTTTCGAATTATCAACGCCTAGCATATAGAGTACTTTATATGGCCGGGTAAATAGTATTGCACTATTAATTATGGCTATCAAACTGCTTCTAGAATTAGAAAAAAAAAAGGAGACTTAGGGAATGAATTGATTTTGAAATCTATTTGTCACTAATCAGGTCATAATCAAGTTTATCGTCATAGGATC
>JAAVTS010001972.1:26112-37101 GCA_022845575.1 Baylisascaris ailuri | reverse complement strand
CTCACTCGCGTATCTTCGCGACATACAGTCGCCAGTCTTGCAGGGAAACATTTCAAGGTTTCATGGAAAAGACTGTGTGCAGGTAGAACGGGAGTTCCCGAATAACTCTTTACGAGTGCGGTCAACTTTGTTGGAGTAGTGCTGTTTAGCTCATCCTTTGTATCCTTGCAGCCGAATACATCTTGTTTTCGATGAAGAACTTGGAAAAACGCATGCCAAAAAACGTAAGTATTCTGCTCTAGCGACAAATAACGCCAGCACGCTAAAAATCTTCAAATCGAATTCTTAAGATTTTCGCTGGCTGAAGTTTGATCTACTCCTTGTTAAAAATTTTCTTCGATCTCTCCATCATTTGGCTCTTAGAAACATTCCCCCGTACACGTACCTGACGTATTCACCAGTCTCACCTCGCTAAAGGATGTTGCAATAGTTCCAATATTATATATGTTTCCTATCTTTGCATTTTCAAGCATAGAAACCTGCTTCCTGCAGATATCGTGAATACATAAAGTCGTTCACCTCTCAAACTGTTGCTGAGACGTTTTGATGACGCACCACTGGCGTTCTCATGTTCCGAATTCCTTTTTATCTGAGCCATTGCTTTGCTAACTGTTACGACCCCCATTCCGATATTGTGGCGCATTTCTTAGGTGATATTGGAAAACGAAAGCTTTGTCAAACTACTAGCAGTATACGGATTGGCTATTTTGTTAGGATAGTTTGTTCACATTTTACAATCCTGCTTTTTAGGAACTCCCCATTGCTAATTTCGCTTTGACTACAGACAGCCGAAAATTTTGAGCTGAAATCGGACACAAGGTGTAACAGAAAGAATGATGTCTTTTTTCATATTGCAGCGATGTAAACATACGATCTAAAAATATCATTTGGCTGTGATCAAGTTTACAACACACTTCCAACTTTTGTGCATCACGTGTGCTTTGATTATTTACTTAGTCCTTTGACGTTGAAATAAAAATAGACCTAAGCTCGTGACACCCCGATTAGGCTGTCACAAACGAAATTATCACTTAGAGGAGGAATTCGGCAACCTTATGCTATCAACGAGCACTCGCAGTGATAACAGTCGCATCAATCAGAGGACAGCCTCTCCCTTCTGGTAAATACACATTGCTCGAAATTTTTCAGCGTTATAGATAAAGAATCGTTGCAGTGGTATTCTAATATTTCTCGTTCAACAAAACGCCTCACGGATTGCGAACGGCAACAACAACAGCTGAGCGAAAGCTAAACCACTATCACGTTTTTCATCAGTTCAAGAAGTTCTGAGCCATTTTTTGCACCAAAATGGATTCAGCAGTTCTCCACCAACGTAATTTTTCCTTCTGCCACCTTCCATAATTTTACCATATCTTCGCTGAAATATTTTGCATACGCTGTGGTGAGTTCGTGATAAGGACATCGTCAGACACAAGCGCTCAGACGAAGGCATCACTTAGTGAGGCCACAAAGTGAGACAGAGAGGGCAGAATGCGGAATACATTGAATTCAAGAGATGCCTTCCACTGTTCACAGGTCTTCAGAGAAAGGTTTTCAGCTCAGATGTGCTATTTCAGTTACGCCAATGTTCGCGAAGGATCTTGCTACTCAGTGAAACAAGAACGGTATGTCATCACATGGATAGGCAGTGCAATTAACAAATTTCCGGGAGTGGATTTTTTGCTAGGCGTAACAAAGCCGGATATTATCGTTATTTCGGAAATGCTTCTGTCCCGTTCAACATCTGATTCACTCCTTAATAAATGGACGCAACCAAACACTTCGCTGTGAGCGCGAAACTCAAAAGAAGTATAGAAGGGATCGTGTAGCCGTTATCGTGAACAGCTGTATGAATTTTGTTGAAACTGCTACTGCCACCATATTTAATACTTCGATCATTGACTGCTACGCTTTGATAGAAAACTTTTCGTTCTTTCGCCGTTTCTCGCGCATCAGTTGGGCATGTGTGTCTGTGGGAGGGTGTGGTATGTGCGTGGGAGGGGGTTCATGTCCTGTGAGTGAGATTTCAACGGTGAGTGAAATTTCAACAACGAAAATATGAATATTCTTTACAAAAAGAACTGTAATACAAACTGGCATCAAACATTGGCGGTAGCAAGCACAAAAAATTGTATGCGAATCTAACGTGAACCCTACTTTGTTGACATGCAGTAAGCTCAAAGCAATGTACCAGCTATCTCATGTCATATCTCAATCAGCAGTGATGTGCGAATTTTGATGCGATTTTTTTTTTGCAAACTTCAGATGAGACCGAGCAAAAATGTGTTCCGATGTTGCTTTATGCGAAGAGATGCCAGTTCTTTAAAAGAAATTTAACACGTTGCTTTGATGAACTATGTGAATATCACATTGAAGCTAACCAATCGAAATGCACTTCGTTCATGGGAAATCTTGACGCTCAGCAACTACCATCGTTATAACCTCAGTGGTTAACGACTTGAAACCACTCAGCAGTCAGGCTGTGCCCATTCTAACCAATCAATTTGGGTGTGTGAATTGTGAGAAGCGCACGAATTTTTAACATGAACTTTCTTTCGGTTTTTTTTTTGGTTTTTTTTGTTTTTTTTGGTTTTCGATTTTTTTTTCGTTAAAAAAATTTTTTTCTGTAGACTAACAGCTTGAATCGATTTCGATGTGCCTTCATCTTACTTATCGTCCCACGCCAGAATCGCCGAATGGCACCTACCGTTAATGTGATATCCGGATGATTCGCCGCCAGCCTGAATTACAATTTTTTTCAAGCATTCCAACAGCAAGCTATAGAAGCAAGATTTTATCTTATCAGCATGACCTTAGATTATCAGTAAGTTCTTACTTCATCAAGTGGTTTCACAGCAATAGCATCACATCATATCGAACAACTTTGAGTTGTTAGCATGAGCTTAGCTCAGCAAAATTTTCAACAAGAAACGTGCAAGTTAAATTTATAGTCCACTGATCTGAATAGGTGCTCTAATATTTAAAAAAGTATAGAAAAAGAACAATAAATCGTAAAGTAATATGAAAGATAGGCAATTCAACACTTGGCGTTTAAGCACTAAAGTTAGGCGCCAACTTTTAAAAATACCCTTTGAAAGGTAGAAACAGATAAGTATGCAAGAACGTTCACTGTTCACTCACCTTTCGTGCTCACGAAAAAAAATGCCAGCAATAATTAAGATAGAGTAAAAAATTAATCATCGATCTGACCTCATACGAACTTCGTTCTATGCCCTTCTTTTCCTCAGATTATCGTTTTCTTCGTTGTCAATGTCTTCGCAGAATAAATCACGCTCTTTTTGCAGAATAATATCAAGGATTTCATCTTTGACTTTACGAGGAATACGCCGTCGACGTTTCTCTTCATCCCTATTTCTTGTGACGATAGTATCCTCTTAAAATAGACTGACAGTAAGTGAACAATAAACTGAAGGATCTAGTTAGCAATGGAAGTTCTATAGCTGAGGAAGGGCAGACAACTACGAGCAGTGCATAAAACTCCGCTTAAAAGCTGATTTTCCATTGAAGAATTTCCTCACCGTGAGTCTGCCTTCAAAATCCCAACATAAAACTAATAATTTCAAATTGAAATGCTCATATCACCGGAAACCGATCAAAAGGAGCTTCAATTCAGCAATCTTTTGAAAACAGAGGAATGAAATTAAATCGACCAAAATATAGGCTAAAAGCAACAAACACATCGCAACCTTTCCGTTCTGATTTCGCAACGTCACCGCTGTCTCCGGTAACATCCTCAGACGTCATCGCTGTCTTCAATAAATCCTCCAATACAACCCTCGTCTTCTGATCGATAGTCGGCGCATTGACCGACTTCCAAGTGGATTTCTGTCGAATCACAACTGTTACCACTTAGAATGTCGAGCAAGATAGTGTGAAATTATTTCTCGATAAGTGAACTCAACGTGCATCGAGTCATGTCGAAACAACTTATATGTATAAAGTGGCATCGAAACTCCCCTAATGTAGCTTTACTAAGCTGCCTGCCTCAATCAGCTAACATTCAAAAAAATCTGTTTCCTTAGCCTTCACTCTGCTATTTTCTGTTCCCTGAATTTCTCTTTTCATAAGTCCACGAAGCAATGCATCTGTTGGGACTGAAAATACAATATTTTTTCGATGATACAGCGTCGGTCTCAGACTCCACAAGCAATTAACGTTTCAAAAAGATACATTCGGTGTCAAATTATAAGGTGGAGGCCCAAACTGATAGAACTGATATATCCGATATCAAATAAACATTCGACGTTTGTATGGGCATCAACACTAGAATAAAAAAACTCATCGCGCTGGCTAACACAGCTGGATTGATTTCTTTGGATGGCAAAAAGCAGGAGGAAGGCGAAGTATCCACAACAATTCAAAAATACAACGATCATGTTGACATATTTTATCATTAGTAATTTTGAGGGCGCAAAAACAAATAAATCGACATTTTTAAGGTTCCACTTTCGTCTTCAGCTGTAAAGACCTTCGTCAAATCTGCAGAAGTTTGCAGCGCAGAGAGAGAGAGAGAGAGAGCTACTGTTGATAAATTCAGAATTTTTTTTTTGCTTGATTCGATGAATAAATCTATCCCTGAGTACCTAAGGAAATGAACTGCTGTAAGTATTGAAATGTGATGCAAGAACGCATTCGAAACTTGTTCTCCGTTGTGATTTCTAATCTATTTTACGATGATTCAATAGCGGTGTGTTTTTTCAACGTCTCATTTCTACTAATAGAAGATCAGATAACCAAAAATCGCAGCCGGACTCTTAAGTTCGGATAGAAATGAGATGGAGAGAAAAATGATGGAATGGATGAAACTGATGAAAATAAAAATGAAAATTTCGGCGAGGAAAATAAGCCACATCACTATTCCCAGTTGAAAGTTAAGGCCATAGACCAATATCACTCATGAAGTGATGCAGTTTAACACAGCAGAACGCTTTCCGAAGTGGTAAACAGTTAACAAAGAGCGCCAAGACGCATACGTCTTTGAAAAGGCCTAGCTCCGGCCGCAGGGGCAAAAGCCCTATCCCCTCTCTCCCTCCATCGACGAAGATGTCGTACCTAGAATGCACAATACCTTTCTCCGTGAAATGCATGGTGGATGGTCGTGTGGAGCTGAGATTGCTCCATCGAGTGTCCCAACCACGGTTGTTGCCCTTGCACGGCATCCCTTCACAATACATGACCAATATTGCTGACCGTTCTTTTCTTTACTTTTACGCAATCGGTAACCACCATGTACCAAATTACGACCACCCTTTTGTGACTGTACTTCTTCGAACTGTATCATCCGTCGCTTCACCAATTTTAACACTTCCTGAAGTAGGATTATATTCGCAAATCTTCGTTCACCGAATGAAATTAAGTCATTTCACAAAGAAATGTAAATGTGAACAAATTGAAATATGCCTCTGATGGATTGAAAAAAAAAGAGCAACCGACGCAACCTAAATGCCAACATGTAGACGTCTAAATATAAGCATCATGCCGCTGCGATCTCCATAATAATATAAGGATCGATGCATTAGAATTGAGAACCCCCATCTGAATAATTAAGTATGAAAGAATATTTACAAATGCACGATAGCACAGTGAACAATATATGAAATATTAAGAGCAAAAATGAAAAATGCATGAAATAGCGCTAACACGAATTATTTATGCTAATGATAATTGGAAGATAGACTTGAGGATACTACATCATTGCTAAGCAGATAGCATATATTCGTACTCACTAATGCATCGATAAAAATAGCGAACATATTGAATTCTATAGAATTCATTTTCAAAATGCCTAATGTACTATAATGTACGATATGGTAACACTCTATAATTGCTTATTTCTACATAACGCATAAACGTAAAAGAGAAACGCGAAACGGAAATACGAACCATATGAGCTTTTTTTAAACTTTCGATAAGAGCACTAACAAGGTATGACCTTAAAAGAAAACGCTTTTAGAATACAACACATCGGCCTAGGCTATTGATATATTTCTTTCAGATGTGACCGAATGCCCTGCAACTAGGAAAAAAAAATAGACGTATTGCATCTCTAAACGTATTTCGAATACATCCGCTCTAATCTATGCATTTTTCAAGCGCAGGAGATAACGGTATACCCTGAATGGTACTCTGTTTTTAACGTTTACCGTAATAATTTATACGCTTATCAAGCAGAATACGATAACTTGTAGTTTCTAGCTGGCTCGAGTCCATCCACTCAAGTCTACTATAACTCTTTAGGAAAGAAAAGCCCTAGATTCATTCATATGCCCATTTACATGATATCAACGCAAAGTACTTGCGGGACTGTTGAGAAAATTGGCAATGAGCCGATAGTAAAACGCCTCGAAAATCGGACATTTGTATGGAAAAACAAAATAGCACTTAACACATTGTGGGCATCATAAGTGAAATAAAATTGCTGTGCTAAGATTTGTGCAGGTCAAAATAATTCAGTCTGTTATGTCAGGCTGTGGAGCTGGAAATGTGTGGGACTTTAGGTTAATGGAGATACTACCATGCAGTTGATGTAAGAGCACCCACTGACATAGAATAATATACGAATATGATATGAGGTGAACATCGCAATCCTGTTAAGAAAGCATCGCTAAATAGGCACCGCAGGCGAACTGCTCAAGTTGCTTGCGTTCAGGATACTGTAGTATGCGTACTGATCTGCCTTTCCTGAATTTAAAAATTTCTGCTGCAGTGCGGCTATGCATTGTTCAGAATTGGCTCTGCACTTGGAGCACAGTACGTCGGTCTGTGGGAGTTCCAGAAATTTGACGACCTTTGACGAAATTTCTTGGAGCACCTGAACTCGCTAATAGCCCTCGAATAACGCACCTCACAACGAGTGGTACCAAGAAATTCACTGCACAAACTGCGGCGGTGAGGGTCCCCTTGTTAGTGAATTCTTGCAGTTAGGCGCTAAAGGTAGGGCGGAAATGGCTTCCAATTGCCGAAGTTTTTTTCTGATTCATCGAATTCTTTACTGATCATTCATAGCTAAAATTACTACAAAGCTTGCAGTCCGATGTGATCACAGAAAATAAATAGACGCTGCCTTAAAACGAATTTTTACTCGAAGGAATGGAACAACCTCGTCGGTCACTTAAGACAACATAGGCGAAATTATGGGTGCTCACGCTAGTTAACTAATTAATACCAGGTAGAGTTGTGGGAAGTGCATATCTTGACAGTGTCATCAGAATATACTCTTCCTGAAGTATACGTTGGCCAAATTGCACAATACAGCACAAAAACATTTCCTATACCTTCGCCGATATTCGGTGATCAGCGATGTATAATAAATTTCACTGCAAAAAAAGCATCATCGATTTGAACGCATAAAATGTGCTCTAAACTACGGAAGATGTGTGGTGGAAATACGAAAGCATTCTATCATTATGTCAACAATATGTTGACATTGGTTATACGTTATGCACCTAAGAAAATGGTGGTGTTAACTCCATGATTCAAAAGGGTCAAACTGAACTCAAGCCTGGTTGAAGGGCGCTTCTCAAATATTTTCACAAAAGATAACGCGGCAGTGCCTTTCCGTCGGTTACTTTTAACATCTTCTATGATGTTTAACACTCTCTAGCTAAGTGCTTTATCAGCTAAGCATAATATGGGGTTAGTGATAAATGTTGAAATTCCTAAGCCATTTCCTCAATCGTTTTCGATTGATGATTTATTCAGCTAAAACATAAAAAAAAGGAAGAAAGAAGTTTCTCGAATGTCAACAATAAGAATTTCTCTCAACCATTATTGTTGCTCAATGAAACATTTAAAAAAATGACGATAGTTCCATTTATTCATAACGAGACGAACATATACTTTCATTAAAATTTGCTCTTCTAAAACAGTGTTATGAATAAAACAAATAACACAATCGAAATCGCTCTCGATTAATGATGCCCTTTATTCAAATGCACAACAAAATTATAAATATCAAATATCATCGAGTAAAATTACACACGCCTATCGATGGCTGCTTCAACAAACACAATAAATCATTCGTCTACATTAAACGCGATGAATATGTCAAATCTATCTGTCTATGAAACTGGAGGAATTCGTTTTCGATAATGCCGAGCAAAAAGGGTTCTCGAGTCCACTCTTCATCAGTTCATATCCCCCCACATCATGAAGATAAACGTCCAATAGACGAATTCTTTCACGAGTTTGGTCTTGAAGTTGATTTGTTGAACAATGATTTCGTAAGCGCGTTTCAAGTTATCGCTATAAAATGAAATGGAATTTCACTCACAATTGTTGTATTTCTGACATTCTTAACTATGTGCTAAACGATTAGCGCATTCGGTTGTTTAACAAAGTGTCGAAGAAAATTTCGGCCACTAATTTTATGAATCGAATGAGGAAAACTCAAACGAGTGCCAAATCAAAGAAGATGAACGGCCGAAGGCAAAACAAGCTAAGTGTAAAAACGAAACTTATATCACTGTTGGTCGAGTCAGCTTGTTATTCGCTGCTTAACGTTCCAACTTAACTTTTCACTACTCATTTGGTCCCCTTTCAAACATTCTCTTTTTAAGCTCAGCTATCGGTAACTGGTCTGTCGAGGGGGTATTCGGCGTCACAATATAATCCCCTATGCTTCCTCTTCCAAATTCACATAATTGCAGTCAACAACATTATTCAAAACAATTTCAAAATATGCAACTTACTTTTGCATACATCATCATAAAAAATTAAATGTGACTGTTGAAGAATGCTTCATCGATGGCAGTGCGTAATCAAATGAAAGAAACGCTTAGCTTCGTTCGTCCCTCATATAGCAATACCAAACGGCGTGTATGACTGAAGGAATTACGAAGAGAAAGAGAAGAAGAATATTGAGGCATACATGGCAATTGCATGCTCTCGCATGGAACCAAACAGCAAGAGGCTGAAAATAATTTCTTATTCAACTTCATATGCAAATTATAAAAGTGATAATTTGTTTTCATTTGTATTCGACTATAACAAATTTAAAAAAAAAAAACTACCCGAATTCAATATAACATTCATAAAATTAATCGAGAAAAACCACGAAAATCATAACCTCTCACTTCTAAAAGTGGGACGGACAATTAAAGGATGATATTATAGTGAAATTCTCAACAAAGTTCAGAATTTATATTCAATTCGGGAAGAATCTTCCCTACATATTAATAGCAAGTAGTAAAAACTCTCATTATAGGATCGTAGAAACGATCAAAGATAAGGGATATGTGAAACAAATTAACGCTATAATATCGCGAAAATGAAAACTAAAAAGAAATCAACTCACCGGTAAGAAAACAATGAGAATTACTTCGATGATTCTATCGGTGTCTGTACTCCCCATCGTTGCGACTCTGAAAGAAGGTTAGTAGATGAGCTTTGATAACACTGCACGACCTTCATCCAATCTACCTATATGAGAATGAAAGAGCAAATTCGTGGATAATGTAAAGGTGAAATAAAATTACGCAAAGTTGCATAAATGAGTGTGACAATGAGCGAGCGTAGGTCGCATTTATGACAATTGATGCAACATTTTTTAAAGGCCTAGAGTGAACCTAATCGAATGATTTAAGCATTGAAAAAGTAGCAGATATTAGGAGTTTAAATACGCTTATATAGCATATACATAGAAAATATTTTCGTTTAATTTTGCCGGTCGTTCACTAGTTGTTCATTCAATCAATAAGACGGAAAGAGCATGTGGAATTAGACGAATAAGGATCAATAATACTACTTCGTTTAAAACGAATAATACTGGCGTCTAATTTCTTTGGCTACATTTTCACCTATCACAGTGAAGTTTATTCAGCAGAAACTCGTTAAATGAATTGAATATTTGCTAAAAACCAGCAAATATATGCAGTGAAGAAGGAAATTATGAGTCATCTGCCAGTGTTCAATTGCTATTATGGAAATATGGATTAAACAATGATTAAACATCACAAAATAGCACCTTCTGTGGAATTATTTCAACGATCTTGCCCTCTCCAATAGGTTGACTTTGATAGAACTGAAAACGATACATTCAGTGATTACGCCAGTCGTCGGTCGGGAATTATAAACAGGTATACGCGGTGGACTTACTTAGAAGCGAAGCAAACGGTAATCATAAGGCCTCTAGTGCACAATATCATGCAGGAATCAGGTAAAAGGCGATATAAAAGACGCCCACGCTACATTGTAAGGACATAGGTCAATTACGCAATTCTATGAATTTTTCTTCAATTTTTCACGGCATTAAGAAATGAAATGAAGCGCATTGCCGCCAGACGTGAATTAGAGCAGTTAAATTTATATGCTTAGCTTCGAATTTGCTATGTAAGATGGTTGAGTAATGCAAATTTATAGGTGAACGGTTCTTTCCTTCAACGCGTTCACGCTGACATGTGACTTTCTGCCAAATCTTCGTATTAAATCAATCTTTGTGCTAAATCTACTCTATTCGGCAGATACTTCCGTTCTGTTACTATAGCACATGCCACATAAGATTGCTTTGTTCTGCTCCTATGTTTCCTTTACTAGTGTCATTTAAATAACATAGTACCCGGTACTCAACGCTAAAGGCAACCATTCGCATTACACTGCAAAGTTTTTTTTGTTGCTTCGAATAGTCATTTCTTCTAAAAGCATAATGAATACAAAAATATATCACTTGATCACTTGATAGGCCGGATCATCGAACGTTGTGCATGCTGTCGGCCACAATGCATTTCCATTTTGGTCTCATCCTCGCCATTCTCGGCCAGGTTTTACCCCAATCGTTGTCAGGGTACTGAGGCCCATTTCCGTGCATTGTTTTAGCCATTAGATGACGCCACCTCGCTGGCTGGGCGAGCAGGCCATTACCTCTCTTCGAATTTAGCCGGTCCTCAACCTCTAGCAGGCATGGTCTGGTGATTCGGGGTATGAATCGACCACGCTGTAGGATTGGCAGTTCAATACCTTTGTAGCATGGTT
>JAAVTS010001972.1:0-15353 GCA_022845575.1 Baylisascaris ailuri | reverse complement strand
GATTCAGCGTATACGCACGAAATGTCAGAAAATAAATGGAGAAAATAAAGTGGCACATGCTACTTGCTATATGATTGATAGGTTGCACACAACTGCAACCAACAACGGTTCGTTTTTTGCCACCCGACTGATTGTTCGATCAAACTGATCTACACATTTTATGACATCTTAGGTGCCAAAGATACTAAGATCCGTTCCAGTGATCATCCAAAGATTCAAAATGAATCGATCAAATCTCGTCGTTATAGGTTTTTTCCGCTGAGGAATTAAAACAAAAAGGTAAACGGACATACTGGAAACACATATGCACTTACAATAAGCAATATTTATTCTACTAAAACCTGCGAAAACATTATATAACAGAATGAAAGAAAAGATGTCGAAATCGAAAATTCTCACTTTCTCATTGTAATATTACCGCGAATTCAATTCGTCATATGTTTAACACCGAGGGAACCAACCAATGGAATCGATAGTTGAATTTGGATAGACGATTCTCAACTCACGACGACAGATCTTTCTTAAGAAAGCCAACAAGAAAGACACCACCACTAACCAATCGTTAAAGAAATACAATGTCATTCAGCTTTCTCTCATCAATTTCGAAGAAATGCTAAAATATTTGCATGATAATAGTAATAATGGAAATTTTTATTGCATATTTGCAGCCATAAAAATAAGGCATATATGAAATTCGTTGTTTCGATGATTGAAAAAAGAAAGAATGCTGTTATGGCACAAATTCAATCTCAAATATTATTTAATATATTAATTTTTGTAATGTTGAAAACCTCAGAAATTTTTAAAGCAAGTTTCATATATTTCCAACGGGATCAAAAAAACAAAGTGAATGTTTATGTTCATATTTTGCATGACGTCTTTTTTTTTGTTCACAGTTATTTTGCATCTAATCTTTTCTAATGTTTTTTTTCTTTTCTATCGTTCTTCTTGCAGAAGTTGCCGCTGTCGCTAATGAATTTCAACGTTAAACAGTAGATTGCGTGAGATATAGTGCACAATATAATTCACCTTTAATTTGGTAAAATAAGCAAACAATCGTGCGAAATACAATACTATAACGAAAGCATGAAAAAAAAGATCGATTACGGATGAATAGTTTAGTGAGTAAAGGTCGGCTGCTCGTCGCTGTTCTCGAAGTGATGTGGAAAAATAGTCGTCGAGATCAAGACAAACTGTAAAGGCTTTCATCTGAGTTCGAAGAGATTGCAGAAAAGTGTGGTGGTGGAATGTGTGTTTAGTACAAACTCCTATCGAAAAGTTAGTAATTGAGAATTCAAAACAACAAAAATTATCATTGCGCTTTAATAGCGTCTATTGCTATCGGATGAGTAACGTATTGCCAACTATTAGCAATAGGCTTCTTGACCGGGAGCTGTGGAAGATGATCCTCAGGTCGTCCTTTATCTCGTTGAATCTCACTTCATCTATGACCACACTTTTGAATCACACTTCTATAGGCAAATTCGAACGCCTTAGCGGAAGCTCAGTAGTGCATCCCTGCCTTTGCGTGAAAACAAATGTAGGAATCAACTACCGCCAAATACTTCAGTAGAATGTGTAGAGCGAGTACAGATGTTCCGTAATGTGCCTCGGCTGACTAATTTTCTGTAATTGCTCTCAAGGTTGTGATAACTAACCGACTCCTGATAAACTTTTTACGCTGAGACGCTCCTGTTGATGCGTTTTTCTAATTGTAATGAGTGTAAAATCAATGCAACAATCGCTTCTGTTGCACGTGGCATAATTCCATCCCTTTTTTTCGTCTATGAGTGGTGCAGACATTTCAGTGAGAATCGTGTTTTAAGTGTCTCCATTTTATCGATGAACTATCCAAAATAGGAGCTGAGATAAATTTTTTTTTTTAAATCACAATTTTGCACGCCGTTACTTTCTAACCGACTGTGATTCGTACAGAAGGTGTCGCTCGGTAGCTATCTGCCTCTCTGCTTTCTCATCGTACAATACACATCCATCTACTTTCCTTTAAATCCGCTAATTCTAAATAGCTCTGCAAATTCAAAAATAACCTTAATAGATGCCAGAGAAACAATAAGAAGTAGACCGTGTGCAGGAGCGATTATAAGCTTTCTTGCAACATACTTCCAACGGGTCAATAGCAACACCAACATAGCAATACAGACAATGACAAGTCAATATCAACAAAACAGAAAGGAGATAAAATGCCGTTCAACTCAGATTGGAATGCAAAGCGGAAATGGAATCGAGAAAACAGGGAGCAACTGGTCAGTCAGTAGTCATTTCTGACGCGGAATTGATGTGCAAATACTTCAACCATCCATGGCGAACATAAGAGAACTCTATTATTCAGTGATCTCTTGAAGATAGAGGGATGTTCCTTAAAGCATTTCTTTGATATCCAGAGGGCTGAGGATTTACTCTGTTTTTCCGATAAACCACTTGGGATTGAGGGATATCCTATGCCTTGAAATTCTGACAGAAAAAAACGGACGCTTCCTAAATCACACCCAATCAGATAAACATTTATATATATGTACCTATTGATTAACCTTCGTCATCAATGGCTAAATTCTGCGATTCGAAGATATGAGCATTAAAAAGTAAAACGCTTTTTTTTGGTATCCTCCCACTAATTTATTTTTAGCGCGTCAAAAAAAAATAGAACAGAAAAGGTCATCGTACAAGGTAAAAATAAACAAACAACAAAAAAAAATTATGAAGGTATAAGACAATAGCGAGGCAGATCAACAAATCACAACGAAGCTCAATTACGATATGTCTTTTCTATGAACATATCCGATTATCTAGAAAATAACAAAGAAGCCAATAGGCAAAAATATTTCACTACGTAATGCTAGAGAAATAATTCCCATAACCTCAATGATGAGAAAGTATCGCAATTCAAAGTCAATAGCTTCGCTATTCATTCATCTCTCCTTTTTGGTTGTACGCGTATGATGCAGAAACGCACCAACTGCACCAATGTAACCTTCGTGCTTTAGGAAGAGTGCCTCGATCTCTCCCTGCAATACATGTCAAACATCTGCCACCATTCACGGTCGATCGGCAAACCGTCATTTGAAGACCATGACAGGAGGTGGCACCATATATCATCGAACTGATTCAGAAAGAAAGAAGAACGCGGGAAAGGAGCAGATGGATGGGAAAGAAGGAAGGAGTATTGCGACTTTAACTTGACGAACATCAGATCAGCTATGCTGAGAAAGCTGCTGAGAGTATCCATAACCCTCTAAAGAAGAAAGGAAAAAAAAAAGAAACACCTTGTATGTCCATGTAAAGAAGAGAGATAAATAAATGGTCAGAATTATAAACCTTACGGCTGCAGTGAATTAAAGAATGATTTACACAATAAAAGGCAATAAGAAATTAGCAACAAAAACGGTCTCTCACTGCACAAGAAAAGGGCAAAACTTTCAATTTAGTTTTCTCTTGTACTTTGTTGTGATGAACGAGAGCGCTGCGACTCAATTTGCATGCATCGATCTCGGTGATGTCTGTTCTTCTCCGCCCTATTATATATCACCTTTCCTTTGGTTGACTGGTTGAGTGTTTCAAACCCGTTTGTTGCTATGTGCGTTGACTCGGATATTGTGACGGTTTTCTGGGTTGGCCAGTTCGGTCAATCAGTTTGGTTCAGTGGGTCGGTTCAGTCGGGTGTCAGTAAACTTCTCGTCTCGTCTCGTCCCTTGTGCACAGTACCAACACAACATATTTATTGCAAATGGAAAAGAAGAGGTGATCCTGCTTCAACTATATGACTTTTTGAGGTTCCAATGAGCGGAAATAAAGTAATCGCACCTTACTCCAATAGTTGACTGCAAACGATATCGTACGCATAGTGATCGGATGTTTCCTGATAAAATAACCACCAAAGTATATCCTTTTCACTTGATGCTGTTTACCATAGAGTGTCGCCATCTTCAAATGTATCAATGCAAACGAATCATTCATAAGAAATAAAAGAAATTGCGAACGATGAAGGAAAATAATGCCTGAAGTGAAAATTTTCATTTTAGATATCGTATATTTAAGAAAGAAGGAAATAAACGGCTGCTATAAGAGAGACTTTTAATATTTAATAGAAGTTTCTAATGTGCACTAAACAACAGTACTGCAGTAGAAGCTTATTTGGATGTTTAATAGAAGCAAAGCTTATTTCGTTGCAGTATTGCTTTTCATTAATATAATCGAAATGGCTGAACCGACTTTAGCAGATCTCTTATATCTTCTCATTCGTGTTTTCTTTTGCTTACTGCGAACAACTCATCGACGATCAAACCGGAAGTTTAATGGTTGCATTAAAACATGCTTTTTAATACGTCACATTTTATAATTCTGACGCCTATTTCAATATAAACTGGCGATATAATGCAATGCGTACTACCTCCAAGAAATGCATCTATTTGATTACCTACCTGTCCGATACAATTGCTGAACATAAGCAAAAGACTTTTCGTCATATCATCCTCCGATTGTGGTCGATGCTTATGTAATTCATCTCGCCTTCCTTCTACAAAAATACAAAAAATAAAAAATAGAAATAAAATCGTATTTCCGGAGTGAGAAAAATTAGATTTAGTAACTCTCCTTTGATACGAAGTATAAAATAATGAATAGGGACACTTGAAAAGCGTAAAGAGATAAAGAGAGGTCTCACTCACCTCGTTATATAAAATACTATTTCATGCGAATTTTAAATTGCTTGTAGCTTCATCGAATCACAAGGAATGAAGTAAACTAAATTTAGGAAAGTATACTATAGATGCTGATTAAATATCACCATTGTGACTCTCAAGAATTCAAAGCGTCGACATTCACACAAATAGACTGTGCCAAATATGCACCTTCCCTCACATTAAATAGCGAAGAGTGAATAAAATGAAGCAAGCTTCAACACCTTTTCTACGTAATGCTAACTCCCAATTCCGGCTTTGCATACGGCAGTTGCAATACTCCAGCATATGGCAGTTGAGCTGCAATACTCCACGCAAAAAAAAAACAGCATATTCAACAGGTAACCACCGAATTCAACAGATATTTTTTGAAGAGAAAATATAATCGAAAGGATTGCTTACGATCGACGCATTTTCCAAAGGATCCAGCAATGAGATCAGGCGGTAGTCTCAATTTATCATTTGTGGCGAGTGGAATATCCGATACAAGAACATCAACGTTACGATGATCACCCGTTTCCGCTTTGGTGAGCAACTCATCAAACGCTAAACTCAAATTATTGCTATGCTTTCAGATAACCTCACCAATACACTCTGAGAATTCATCGTTCATTTGAGGAGATGAAGCATCAAAAATTTCATTATTCGGAATGTAAAAAAGACAGGAGTAGCATTGTACGTGAAATCTGATGCTAGTGAAGGAATTTATAGAAAGATTCAGCACCGTAAGAGATACGAATATTTTTCGAGAGTAGTAGGGACTTTCAAAGAGAGGAATGAACTCCAGCGGGAATCTGAAGATGCCTAAATTTTAGAACGTCGAAGATGGGATTACCTATTGCGGATCCCAGGAGACCTCAAAATTCCATAGGTCTTCCAAAAGAAATTAGGAAAGAGACCATAGGGCAAGAAATGGGAAGGGGGAATAGGGAATGTGAGACAATGATTCAAATCTCTGAAAATTTCTTATTTTCTGCATGGTAGAAGCGTCATTAATGTTTCTTTCCTCGACGGTTATGCAATTTCGTACTTGTGAAATTATTGAGAACTGCTCATCCTCTAAATGTTTTTGACTTTTTTCCTTTTTCCTCCTTTTTTCCTCGAAGAATCTGGCCAGAGTCTTACATCAACGATCCCACGATTAGAGTGCGCACAAAGGGAAAGAATCCACGCACCTTTTCACTTCGACTGCGCTACGCAGCTTCAATCTTCCCCAACAATTGTCAGGAAACGACTACAAAAAAAAACATACATTTGGCACTCGTAAGAAGCGAGCCTAGACCCGTGAACGCACCTCCTCCCATTGTACTTCCGCCGATGCGTGAAAACTTGTTTTCATCCTCAATCTGCAAAATAAATACAGGTATTTCAGTACGAGCCGATTCGGACATTTTAAAACGTAGCAGCAATTTGTCACCACTGATATAATGACTTGGTTAGTTTTTCGTGAATGGATTTTCTTTGAGAGGATGGTATTATGTTGCAAGAAACGCCCTCAAACTGAGGTCTTCTAATCAAGGTGGACAGCCCGCATACAACGCTTCAACGGCGGCAACATGAAAACATCGAAGAACAAGAGAATGCGCACTGACGGCTGACTGACCTTTATCACCGATACGCCGGTACCGATATTCACAAGCTGGAACGGAAACATAACCGTGGGATCGATTGGACGATATTTGTATCTGAAACATGACGCTCTAAACCGCAAAAAAAAAAAAAATTGAGTCTTAAGGACAAAGCCAAAGAAAAGCGATACGAAATACTCACAAACTTATTTCACATGAGTATTAAAACCATGCAAACAAGGCAAGAATTTCTCATTCATGGCTGAAATAAACTATGAATTATAACTTATCACGAATTTCACAAAGCCACACATATTAAATCTTCCTACATATCTCACTGAAGGTGATAAAAAACCCGATCGAAATTCATTCATCCGGAGCGGAAATATGACTTAGACAGATAGCGCGCAACTGCGCCCCGAGCGCGCTTCCTGACTTGCACCTTCGACGCTTGCGAAGATAGCAGGCTAAGTACTATACAACAGATTCGCGCCTCCGGTGCTCGTAAAGAGCAGGCTGAGTGCTACATAACAGCCTCACGCCTTCGGCGCCGGGAAAAACAGTAGGCGAAGTGGTGCATAACAGACGGTACAGAATTTAAAAAACCGGATAGAAAACTGTCCATTTTGAACCTAGATATGAGGTGGGACAGGTGACCAGCGCGCGCGGCTACGCCGCGCATCTACATCTCTCGAACGCATCACGCCTCAGTCCGAGTCACGCGAAGAGACTCACCCAAAGCCGTATCAAAATTTAGGACGACTTTCTTCACAGCTCGTATTCCTTCCCGGCCGGAGTCCAAATACCGTTAGAGACGACTCGCTAAGCTTATGAAAAAACAAAATACCGCTTTTGCCGATATCAAATACTGGCCAAAAACCAGAACCCCCAAAATTGCAAAAACCGAGATTTCAGAAATTCCGGCCGATCAATTCGGTCCTCAACATATGCTTCGACCTATAATAATCTATAGATCGTTCGATAGAACCTTTTAGGTCGTACTGAAAGAAAACACATAAACTCCATAGGGTCGACTATTGCCGAGGAAAAATTCCGAACTCTGAATTAGAGTACATTAGTACAAAAATTTCACATAACGCAAAATACTACAGTGAACGAACGGTGAATAAATTAATCAAAGAAATAGATATTATTAAGGAAGAGAGTGTGCAAAAAAGTCAATTCAGGAAGAAAAGAGAAACAGCAGCTATGTTGATCGCGGGTAGAAGTTAGGGTACGAAATTATTAACTATATATTTTTTATTTCAGTGTTGGAATTAAGGTCGCAGGGGCCCCGCCTCTTGTTCCCTTCACCGGAAAAGGGGGGGGGGGTATTCCGCTCCCTTTCAGCCCCTGCTTTGATCGGCCTGCAGTTGTTGTTAAGGAAAAAATAATCTTCCATCGAGTTACACTGACAATTTTTTTCCTATTTTTTCTCGCCAAAACTAAACCTCGTCCGATCATGGTATACGTCATTCAAAAGAGAATTGAACACTGAACCGAAGAAAAAATTTCATCCAAATCGGGCAGGAATTCCTTGAGTTATGAACGTGGGTACTTTGATTTCTGTGACTCTCTCCCTTCAGTGTTCTCTCTCATCGCCGAATGCGTTTTCCAGCATTTGGAATATAGATAGGCTAGGTATGTTATACATCGTTGGAAAGCAAATTGCCTGAGGAGTCGAATAGCGTTACATGGGTATCACCGATTATCCAAAAAAGGTTATTGGAGAAAATAAATAAATTCCGGAATATCTGGAAATCCTGGATCGGAGCAAAACGACATTTACGTATTTGTAATAGGCTTGGAAGGAGACGAAAACTTGTGCTTGATTAGAAAACTATGCGATGAACGGAAGTTACGAAAATGAGGTTTGCAATTTGCGAAGTTTTTTTTACCATATCCGCAAACTTTTTGCATATTATGATACGCATTCCCAAACATGCGTAACGAAAAAAATTCCAGCCCAATTGGCCTATTCCGAGGTGTGCTATGGCCGAAAAATTATTTTCCGGTTCCCGAACGGATATCTCTCCCGGATCATCAAATTACCGCTCACTTCCTTTACCCGCATATCCAGACAGAAATTTCCAATGGGTTCTGCGAAGAACCGCCAAAAATGTTGAAAAAAATACAAACTAATAGAGTATTCTTCATCGCTCGCCACATTTTCGAAAAAAAACTTCATAGAAAAAAATTTGGAGATTTGGCTTATCTACCATTTCATCTGACATGAACAACCAAGTTATCGATCAAAAAAATCCTCAAAAATCACACTTTAATAGACCTTATCGTGCCCACAAGCAAAAATTAGCTTATGATCTTCTACATATAAAAAATAAATCCTCCACATATAAGTAACGAAAAGCGAACCTCCTATTCGGCTCTTCCTCATGATGATATGTGAACGACTCGTCTTCGATGTACTTTAGCAGAAAACAACATCCACTTACGAGTGCTTCCATTTCGTCGACTCGTTCAACTCTGCAATCGTTATGACACTGAATGCGGCATTATATTGCTCAAATTTATAGTTAATGCAGAAACAGTAAATAAAACACAGATTCAAAGGTGACACTCCGCTACTNTATATATACATATTACAAACGTCATGAAAAACTTACAGCGTTAATGAAGGAGAGACAATGTTCTATCTTCTGAAATTTACGAAACTTCAATCGCGTCTGCACTTCTTTTATATCCTGAAGGCTATACACTTAAAGCAATAAATCTTGTCGACAGCGAATATTACATCCATATATGGAACAACTGGATAAGCACCATAAAGAAATATAAATTCTGATATGATATGCAAAAATTGCTGATAAGAGTTACGATGAATTTCATCCTAAAAGCCATCCTGGTCGCTGGGATAATGTTCGAATTCATGGAAAAATATGCAGGAATCGTTGTAAAGTAGATTTGTTTTGCAATGATTTTATGTGAAAAACACAAAATATTGGCACAATTCGTGAATAAGTATGGCTATGAATAAAATGGATGGAACTGTTTTCACGTTGTTAATGTTCTCTTTTTTAGGTTAATTAATTCTCAGATGTAACATATGCAGAACATAATTTTATGCAAATCTTTAAGAGCATCAAGTCATTCCGCTTCACTGCAATATGGAAATTTCTTACCAACACCCCATCCAATCTTTACATGATTTCTATTGCATTTTGCAATGCGGAAAAGNTGCTGCACCTCATACATGTCGTACAAATGATCAGAAATCAAACTTCAAAGATGGACCCTGATCCCCAAACGCTTTTCAACCTTCCGTTGACTTACGACCGAAACAAAAATTGACCGTGCCATCACTAATTCATTGCCACACAAACCGAGCGCCTACGAAAGATTGCTTTCACTATCCTTCAAACAGAGTTTGCCAATAAAAATTTCAGCTTTGAATTTCCGGCGCCCTCAAGGCACAAAAGATGAGAGGGATTGGGTGTAGCGTGAGTGTTTGAGGAGTCTGAATAATATAAACTACAGGTGTAAGTGGTGCAATTCAAATGAAGTCCTTTGGGATTGAGCACTAACAATGACCAATTGGCCACAACAGTATCCTTCTGCACGCTGCACTTGCAAAATCCAAAGGATGGAAAACAAAACTGCTGTATCTGGAATAAGGAATGCCCAAGCATGGAGAATTTAATATATATAAGCAGGATTATCTTTATATTAACAGTAGAGTGACAGACTGCTAAAACATGGATCATTTTGACAGTGCATGGATCAGTAATAGGAATTATTCAAAAAATGAAATCAGTGATCTCTCATGAGGAAATTTACTACTGAAAGTGACAATAGCTTAAACAGCTATTATTACTTTTTTTATTGTTTCCTTCTTCCATAATAAGCGAAAATTTATGTGGCAAGCATTACTCAACGCGAAGAGTTTCAGCGATCAAATGTCCATGCTTGTAAGCTCCTCCTCCAGTGCATCGAACGGGACTCTCGATTTGGTTACATCCTCTTGCAATCGCGTGCTAAATTCAACGTATCATGTCAATCAACGAAAAACGCGAAAAATAGCAATTACTTTAGAAGACGTTAGAAAAAGACTTCGCCGACGGTCAAAGAGCTTTTNAGGTTTACGGCATATATGTGACTGAATCTTGGTTACTAAAGGATCAAATGATAAGATATGCTTTCACAAATCAAGAAGCAAAAATCGTATAGAAGATAAAAGAAGGAGCAACAATAGATCTCACCTCAGAGTCTTCTAGAGATGTGTAGACAACCTTCACAAGTGACCCACCTAAAAGCAATAAGGTTATATGCAAGTTAATATAAAACCTGGTCAACAAGTTGGCCATTTGAATGGAATGCGGTTCTCCAGTGTTCTACATTACTGAGATGCTGCTGCAAGATTTGGAAAAATCTACCGAGAGTCGACCGATAAGCTGAATAAAATAAAAACCTCCTCGCACAATTTCCGATCAGTAAGGGCAATCAAAATTATTTACTTTCAATAATGATTTGTGAGATTATTTTTTTAGTAGAGTTTTTTGAACAAATGAAACTACCATAATCGAATAATTTACAGTCGAAATAACACAAACCGCAATCAATCGCATAGACTGGCCTCAGACCAGCGCCATCGAATATACCGATAGGCGGAAGCATAGCATAAGGAGTTCGAAGTTCAGCAGGGTTCTCCTCATCGTCGCTTAGAGCTGAGGATGGCCTACAAATAGGTCAAATTTTTTTTTCGTAAAAAGATAGATGACGGATATATAATGATATGAAGCGGAGTAAATGCATTTAGGTTACTACCTAGTAGAGAAAGAATGTTCAGTTGCTGTATACTCGTTCCAGCGCGCTTTCCATAGCATGGCGAAGGAAAAGCGAATACTATAAAAAGATGACTAATATAACATCAAATTCCATGTCCAGCAGCAAATAAAAAAAACATAAGAGAAGGAGGCATGCTGCTGTGGAAATTCAAATATGTTCTTCAAGATTACAATTAAAAGCAATAATGCAAAAAGCTAAGGTATCGGATTTATCAATTCATGCTGAAACAATATAAAAAGAAATAACTAACAAAAAGAGATCAAATAATGAGGTGATGAAGGAGAAAAAATGAATGGAAGGGAAAAAACTATCTAAGGAATNAAAAAAACTAAGGAATATATACATTCTCAGCATAGTCTCCACTTTTTAAGTTAGGCTCATCTCAGTCTCTAGAAGGTCTGTTGCTAGGAAATTAGATGGAGATTTCACTAGAAGGGAATTCTCCTAACGGTGATCAGAATCCGTCTAAGTTCCAATATCAAATGAATTCAATAAGCGTAAGCCAACAACGACGGACGCTTAAACCGTTCTCATCGTTTCTATAAAGATCAGAGATTTCTTGGCTGATTGTACCTTTTTTTTGTGAGTAAACAGTGAATGAACCTTAGTTCACATATCTAGAGGGTATTGCAGAAATGAGTCAAAAGTAGATGAGTGAGATCTATACAGTATGGTACGATGATCAACACGGTATTGCTTAGATGTTCATCACTAACAACTACTGTAGAAGTGGAAGGAGAAAACAGTGGTGTGATTGTAGAAATCTAAGTACCTGTACGATCTTTTCACCTGCTAATGCAAACTTTTATAGCCGGTACAACTAACCTATAGCGACCCCACCCCTCCTCCCTCGTTTATCAGTTTTAGGTGATTGCACCATAATTAGTGGATTTACTATGTACTCAGTCCGTTCAAAACATTATGTATAGTAATAATTGGTTTTAGATACCTTACCTTTGGATAATTTTCTGTTTAGTTGACGACGCGAATTCACCCAAGCTAACAATGGTACTTGCCAATGGATGTTCTTCGTGTGCGCTCATTTCGAATAATCTGAAATCAAAGAAACTATACCCTGCGAACGTGTGCGGCGCTTTGTGAACATTCGGGCAATACATTCCACGTCCTACACAATATTTCAAATCCTATAATACTAGATAAGCGATCTCTACGATCAGTGTTTTAAACTACTGATTTCATCGATCGGTGAGGAATGGTTCAAAAAATCCAACGGTCGACGGTTCATCATCCAACCAGCATTCACTCATCGATTGAATTGAATCCTATGATATCGGAAAAAAAAAAGAATTCATCACATTCAAAGTGATGACTTCACATATCGGAAATGGTATTGCGAGACGCATACACGTGGCAAACATTGCAATGTACAATAGTGACGTTATGACGACGCGGAATGATGTGGTGGAGGTCACGTGAACGCATAGCAGGGCTACCACATTTCAACATGGATTGTCACATGGCGACCACTATATAAGCTGTGCCTTTTCCATCCTTCTCGTATGTGCCTCTCACTACTTCGGTTCTCCTTGTCTAATAAAGCTTCCTCCTCGACTTGCCGTCTTCGTCTACATCACAGCACATCAATTGCACGGCCACTCAACTACGCAACAACACCAGCAGATACATAACAGTGTTGTTGTTAATTAGGCTGGAAAGGAAGATGGAAACATAAAGTCTTTAAATATCGCCTCGATTAAGCAACATTGCATTTTTTTTTTCAAATCACTTCCATAGCTTCTTCTCTATATGACAAAAGCATTTGAATATATTACTCTAAAATTGGAAGAAAATATGGAACGAAAAACTTATAACAATTTTATGCAATTGCAATGTTCGCGAATTGTAATAATGATACACTGCTGCATGTATTCTCTAAAAGTTTGTTAACTCCGCCTATTCGTGCAACCGAACTTTATAGATGATAGAACGCCCCACTCACAATTACTGGAGCAAAGAGATGGAAGAAATAAGCTCAAACAAAAGCAGAACAAAACAATAGGTGAATCGACGATTATGTAGGATTATTCATAAATTCCGCAACAATTGAATGCATCAAAATTTTGGCAATCAATGACCGACAGGGGAAATTTAAGGAATGGGGCCGAAGATATTCACATATATTCCAATGAATGTCGCATGAAAAGTGTGTGAATATGCAAATCGATGCACTACCACATTGTTAACGAGTTAATATAAGCTAAGTGTTAGAGAGGAATCCCGTAACAGTGTAGTAGATTTGTGATGATCCGAAAAGAGTTTTTAAAAAAAGTACCACTTTCGTAAATTTATATGAGCGGTCGGTCAACTCGATTCAAATATATGCGCATTAACAGAAATGTTTTATTATTCGTCGAAGAAGTACGTCTCTATTTCATGAAAGGAGAGGAGTTACATGTTCCATTAACATGTTGACAATTTCTGATACTATGGAACTACTACCGTAATATAATGAATAGATCCACAAGAGCGTATTTCACTACAGTTTATCCCATCTAAAATATTATTCGAGTTGTTTTTCTTTGCATACAATGCCGAAAATAAAGATGAATAATTCACATACTCATGTGTGAAATCTTAATTTGCATAATGATAATCTGTATTGTTGCGTACGCCAATTTGCATAAACTAATGGGAAGAGAGAAGCATCAAGTTGGAATTAATTTATTTCCTTGATTATCTGGATCACGAGTGGTGCTTTCGAGCATTGCGAGGAGAACAAGTGGTCGAGGCTGGTGGACTTTCGGTTTAAAGAAACGAAAAATTCTACCTCCGAGGGTAGCAAGGATGAGGAGAGAGAACCTCAGAAGCATTTCTGAATTTGCTATGCAAAAGTGTTCTGTTGATTAAGTTTTGAGCCGCTGACGTGTTTTAGGTATAGATAACATCAGAAATCCATCACATTTCAGGATTTTCTAGCAATTCCGAATTAGGCTTTTTTTGTGCATTAGCTATGTGTATGAAGGTTTTGTTGTAAGCCAGTAGTAGCATTAACTATTGCTTAAAGGTAAAGCGTGGTTTTTGCTTATCTTATGATTATCTCTTTACTGCTCTCTCACCCATTTATGATGCTAGCGGCGATGTCGCCGAATACCTGATCCATAAAGGGACCTTTTAGGAATAACTGGGAGAGGGGTGTGGGGAAAGGGATGGACAGGGAGGGGAGATTAGTTTCATAAGCTTTTACAAACTATTAAACTTGAAATTTCAATGCGATTAGGTCCTCCACAAGGCAAATATTTGCGAAAAGTGAACGGAGTGGATTTCAAATGCAACCATTGCTGCCGTCGTTCACTAATGATCACAGATATACAATGGCAGCATTTCTCAGAAAATTCATATTGAGTTTATTTCCAGTGTAAATTGATACACGATGGGTGATGTATTCTGGGGTGAAATCGAAGAAATCCCCGACAATATATGTGGAGTTGTGGATTTTGATAAGCATGCCTACTTCATAACGACCTCTGAAGACGATGCGGTCGTTCGTGAATATACAATACATTCTATATACGATGATAAAGCACCTGATACGGTATTTAATAAGTCATATTTTGAGTGAAAACACTTAAGGAAAATGGATATCACCAATTGTTGAATTATGTTTTTTTACTATGAGCGTATTGACCAGCCTTTTTGGTGGGTGTGTAATTTGGGTGTGTGTGTGATGATTTGTAAAGGTGGTCAACAATTAGATTATGTGTGTTAGTAGTTTGTCCCCAAAGTTTCGTGAACAAACAATACAAATAAACAGAAGCGAGAAAATCACTGTAAAAATTGAGCCTACGCTCCCTTGTTGTTCTCGACTGAACTGCGGCTCGCTTTCCGCTGTTCGCTTCAAGTTAACGCGTGGCGCTCCTGATCCACCGTCTCTTTGTCTCCTTTGACCACTGGTGTCGATCCAACCACGATCACCGCTGGAGTTGACGCTCCCGACCACTGAACTCCCGTTTGCGACCAGCCTTGTTGTCGCTCCTCTCCAATTATTGACGCCGTCTCGCTCGCCAGTGATCCCCTTTTGGTTTCTTTCTGTTACCCAGGAATATCCAATTCACGTTGAGGTGGCTCTTCTCATAATACCAATATCACATTCTGTTGGTGCAGCCGACTTGTGCACCTCTCCACTGCTTACAATACCAATGACAGATTCTGTTGTGCAACCGACCTGTGCACTTCTTCACTGCTGTGTGAACCACACCTCAAACTTGGGTAATTAAACCTTTATTCACAGATGTAACAGTTTTCTCGGTTATGACCATGTAATGCGTCG
>JAAVTS010001971.1:11848-37133 GCA_022845575.1 Baylisascaris ailuri | reverse complement strand
TCTGCTGTATAACATTTTTCTTTGTTCATCTTTGCTCAGTTAGGTGTCTTCGAATAGTACACAAATCACACACATTATGTTAGCTTCTTCACTCATAGAAAGCCAAGAGAGTGAATGGCACACCGACACATAAACGAAGAAATCCTATTCAAGGAACAATTACGAGATGCCATTCAACCAAAATCATTTCTATGCATCGTAAAAGCGATAGAGATCAGAGGGGTACAGGCAGCTTTATATAAGAGAAACGATACAAAACAGTGCTGTTTTACATAACCACAAGGAAGTTAGTTCACAATATACTTAGAGAATCTAGATAAAAAAATGGCTCATACTTCAGATTTGAGTTATTATTGACGTGCAATCGTGGCAAAGTTTGTGACATGTTATATGGGATAGAAGAACGAAGGAAAACTTCATGAAAATAGCCACGTTTGATGCTTATCAACAGGTGAAGAGTTGGCATATAGATTATGAGTTCAGAATCTCTCAGATAAAAGATGGAAACTGCAACGATCAACGATGGCTTAAGGTAAATTGTTATTTGAAGATCATCTTAACGGTTGCAAGATGTGATTTCATTAAATGGGATAATGCGATGTGATGCTATCGTGCTTTTGACTACAGCTGCAGGATAAGCTGTTGACCAACCGGGATACACGCATTTTGACCACAACTGGGAGTCTCATTGGTGAGAGAGGGGGAAACAATTAAATGAGAGTGGGGTTTGTCAAGACAAGAAGAAGGAGATAGATGTGGATGAATTATGCAGTCGTCTTTGATTCGCTTCTGACTCTGATAGCGACAGCAGCTACAAGAGCTGCACCTCTACCACTTCCATCCTCTGATAGCATCATCTGGTACTGAAAAGGACGTTTATTTTATGATTGTGATGCAAATAAAATAGAGGGATGAAGATAATTTCTTATAGTAGAAGATTTTTATGATTCAGTATTTATGTAATCAAAGATGCAACAACAGTTTCTTGCTACAAATGGAAACCATTAAGAGGAATTACTGAGGAAAATCGAACCTCGAGGTTAGGTGCTAAAAGTTGATCGATCTTCTCGTCAAGAATACGCGCGAATTTCGGATGGAATCTGTAGACGGAGCCATCAATACCGACCGTAACATATGGCCTCTGCATGCGGGTGAGTACGGTCGCTATACCAGCAGCACAGAGATGGGCAGCACTGAAATAAAACCAACAATTCAGAAGCGTTGTGACACTTTCATCGATAACCTACATCCTTCGACTTATCACTTGCACGGTCCGTATGTAAAAAACCGCAAGTCGATGCAAAAGATGTTTGTTACAATAATATCCTCTTTGCCAAGTTTGTTCGATGAAGGGGGTTACAAAGAGAGGGTGAGTGGGGTGGGGGATAGAGAACATTTGATTTCGTACCGACGACTGACGAGCGAGCATACGTATGCCACATTGGTGCAATCAGCAGTACTAGGCTTCCCGATTCCAATGTCCTGTAGAATCTGCATCGTCTTCTGATGCGGCGTTACTGAGTCTTGCTCTCTGCAACACACTTATTAATTACACATAAGAGCCTTCGTCGTAGGTTTATTATGTGCTCAAAAACGGCAAGCAGTAAGAACGCGCCTTTGTACAAAACTTTTTAAGATCGAGAAGGACGATCACTTGTTCACCGTTGATTCAGTCAGGAAGCCATACAATACTGTGTTGTGGCTTTGTCTAGGGAAAAGTAGTGGAACGTGGGTTAGGCAGTACTTCATTCTTGTTCGCAGTTAACTTCATCGGGTCGGTTTATGATTTATATGCAACTAACGTCTATTAGCACTCGTCACTTCCGACGGTTTCTTTTTAAGTGAAATACTTTGACTATAAACGGTACATAATTCCACCGGAAAATAATTCCAGTTTATAAATATGAACAAAATGGAATACAAAATCGAATAACCGTCGCTCAGTACAAGATCGTCTTCAAAAAAACATTGCGGCGTTATTGAATAAATTCATGTGATTGGGAAGTTTTCTTTTAAAAGAAATAACATCCGACTACCCTGTTGTTAAGTGGTTGATTCATAAAATGGAATTAAACACTAGAAGCAAGTGTATGAATAGTTTTAATGATATAAATATTGCATAAAGCGTTCAGCCGACTCTCAATATTTCATAAGGAAAAAATGGATTTATCATTTACCCTTCGATTTCAGAGACATATTTTGTGGGGAAGGCGTTCGGCTGTGAGATTGCATGGCAGTCTCCGTCAAATATGAGTTTTTCCTTGGCAAGTTGTTCAAGAATCAGACGCACCAATTCACCCATGTACATACCGGAGATCATCTTCTCGAAGCTGAAACGAATCCTCTGCATCGCCAACAACGAAAAAATACTGCGCTGACATTTAAAACACATGATCCCATTCCATTTGTTCAACGGTTTTCAGAAAACAAGAAATGGCATTGTATCGTATAAACCCTGTTATTGCTCTACTATATAGATTATCACAATACTTAGTGTCCAGAATTCTAAGGTTAAGAAGATATGAAGCATGGCTATTTAGAATGACGAAAATGTGAGTCGAAAGACTAAAAAGAGTGCAAACACATTAGAACTATTTCAGGCCATTGTTAAAAAACAATATATATTTGTATGAATAAACTAATAATTCGACAGTTATCAACAAACATGCAGATACCGCTTACTGGAATCCCTTAGAATTGTGAAATGAACAATAACAACGCTAATTTCGACCATATAATTGAATTTTTTTCGTATTTGCATCGTTCCACATGTGTCACAATGCAAACGGCAAAAACCCACAGATGTTTTCCACGGTTTATGCTAGCTTCATCGACTGCGACGTCATAAGGTGTACGAACGAAGTCGATACCACTGTCATCTCCGAAGGCACCCCATTCCATGTTTATTATCATCTTCAATAAGACAGATTGATGCCTGATGTTACACATGCACTGTTCTGGACCTTCACAGCACAGTACCATCCGAACAGTGATAATGAAGAACAGTAACAGTCTCTACATCCAACGCAGAACGCAGCGGATACCCTATCGCTCGTGAGCACTAACACATATTCAGCAACCACATTTCCTTACGCTTGGATTACCCTTGGACTGTCCTATTCGGGTAGATTCTCGGCGGATTATTCGAGAAGGCAGAGCAGGGAAAGGGGTTAGAAATATGAATTTTGGACGATTTCTTCAGTGATATACTTGCTTATCTTATCCTTTTACTTGAGTCCAAACTAGCGCATGAAAATTGCGAGGAAAAATATTATCTTCGAGAGTCGTCTAACCAATCAGCAAACAGAGAACGTCGAGAAATGTCTCCTATTCTACTGAATGAAATCAAATCAAACACCAATTACAACGGTCGAAATTGATAAAAATGTTGTTGAAGAACAAAAAATTTATGGCTCATTGAATTTCGCAAAAATAAGCATACGATTCCAACTCAACGAGTTTCTTTCCATCGCAAAGGTTACGAATTTTCTTATTGATGATTTCATTGATTTGATGGCCAAGTTGCAACGACAACAAAGTATGCCATTGAGGACAATCAAAATCCCTACCTGTTAACCCTTTACCGTGTTACACCGTGGAACGGTGTTTCTACAACGATAAGAGAATACATCTTCTTTGAGCATAGCTAGCTTGCATGAAGCACACATGCCTCGTCTTCGACACCACCTGTGTTGTGAGGAACACCCACCCAGTAACTCATTTCAAATTGGCGCAGTGATATATTTCCTTCGCTTTTCTATTTGTGTGTTCTAAAACAATTTCCCTATTGCGTTCCACCGTGGGTGATTCCATAATGGTTTCCGTTCTTGTCATATCCTTTGAATTGTGAGCAAATCGTATCTGTGTGTCTCAGCTATTCAATTCGACATTCCAACGATAAGATAACGATGCAACAAGCTAAATACTACGAGTTCGTGGCATTACGACCATATGATGATAACAGCAAATAGATGCATATTTGCTTCAAAACATCTGTTTAATTTGCTTTGAGAATTGCTTTATAGTAGCTGTATACGCTAATAGGTTACATATATGAACGTCTTCGCTTCCATATTCTTTACATTATAATATATTCAGATCTTTGCAAAGGATATTAGAGAACAATTGAAAGTGCAAACCTCGTCCGGGTAGCCGTCGTTTTCAAAGTTAAACTTTTTTAGCTTGGGGCAATTCGATAACTTCTCCATATAACATGTGTTTGTACCTGTGCCAAGGATTACTCCGACCTGACATGAGTTCTCCTTGAATGCGCAAGCTAGAAGTGTACCGACTGTATCATTGAGAAGTGCCACCACATCGACATCTATATCCTGAACTAAACGACGATTATATCATTGTCGGCCATTAAACGATAAAATAAACATTCCTTTGCAATAATATATCATGCAATGAAATGTATCATGCAACTTCCTTAATGCTTCAACTTCTAACACTTCAAACCTCTAGATGGTTTGTTCGAGTGGATACATGAAAACGAGAAGCTATAACGCGAGAGAAATTAACGTATCCCACACGGAAGGTCGGATATTTTATTTATTTGAACGTCTCATTCCCTCTTATCTATAAGAAAAGCGCACTCTTTCTAGTCATTTGAGACAGTCATGTGCATCCGATGCTCTTCTTATCCTGAGAATCTGTCCAGCATGAGAATGGGTAATGTTATTATGAACATAAGGAGATTTCATAGGTTATACGGTATAGTAGATGTGATCTAAATTCGCGTTGGAAACATTGTAATGAATACCATTTTAGGGGAATAAAAAGTGTTATTTCCGTGATTGTATCATTATAGCTAAAAATAATAAAATTAGCAAAAGAAATTCGTTGAAGAAACAAAGTTATAGCTAAAAATAATAAAATTAGCAAAAGAAATTCGTTGAAGAAACAAAGAAGAAAAGACAAGAAAGAAAAGCAAATATTTGTCTAGTATGAGCTTGAATGGCAATAGTTATCACCATTTTAATCCTCACAGTTTGTTGCAAGCTAGGCATCCATCCTTTCATTTTTTATATATCATCTTTATGCGTCGTTGAACGCTACATCAGCCACTGGTTGTATTGCAGTGGGGAAAGGGGGGGGGGGAGGGGGAGGGTGCTGCCGAAATGATGAACAAACACCGAAGGAAATATAGCGATACCGACAACTGTTAGAGAGTCAACTAGGGATGAACAGATATTATGTAGAGCAGGCCACTCATGAATTAAAATGATATATGCTCCAAATAGGTGGAAATCTCGTATTTTAAAGAATTAAGTAGCACTTACACCACGCCTCTCACACGCTTCTCGTAGGAGCTTCACGACATCCTCACCGACAACTCCACTCGCATCGAAGCCCTTCGTCCAGTGAATTAATCTCCCCACATCGAGACGATCTTGCGCACAGGGGAACGAGAAGGTAAAACCGAGTGGTAGCTTTTCTGTACCCTTCAGACCATTCTCTCTCATGAAATCCGACAAGCAAGCTGCTATGTGATCGAACAACTGCAACATTGTGTCTCAATACTTCAATATTACGATCACTCTATTAATCTGATCACAAAACCCCAATATCTTATTTTCCAGAATCTCGAAGAGATCATGCGTCCAAGACTGTCATCTTTTCTATGAAATCCCTAAGGATGGCACCCCATTCAAAGGGATCTTCACTTCGGCAATCTGCAATAATATAGAACAGAACAGCATGGTCAAAGCTCGAATGCGCTTTTCGGAACGCGGTTATTGTTGAACGTTGCGGCAGCATTTCTAAACAAATCACTATTGAAGCACCTGTTCTCTGTATGAGCTTTCTGTAGTTACATAAACTTCACTCAAACAGAATGTTTGTGTTCGCTCGTTTTTTGCACTGAATTTGGAATAGTAAACTCACCTTACCTCGACTCCGGTTCCCCTCATCTTGCTCTCAGGAATGCGATATATTTTGCCGTCCATCTCTGCCTCCAAGCCACTCAATTTGATTCGAAGCACTCGGAAGTTGGTACCACCCAGATCAAGAGCCAAAAAGTCACCACGCTCTGTACCATTGGGCACACCGCGTACGAATGAAGGCAACATCTTCAGCGAAGAAGTGATACCTACAAATCCGTTTTCTTTTGGGGTATTGCGCTCGGAGCTAAGGAAGTAAGAAGAATGGAACGACATTAACTGTAAGCCACACTAATTGATAGGCAACTTAGCAAAACATAACTGATGTGAATTGACTATGAAAATTTCTGAGAACAATAATCTGCTAAAGCATATTCCTACTACAAAAGAATCTACTGTACATGAACATACGATTGAATGGTGCAATAATAGGCAATTTTTGTACATCTTTTAGGCAGGAAAGCAATTTGTGGCACAAGAATAGTTTTGGCCAGCCTGCTTAGACGATCACATCATATTCAAGATCTACTATCACTACCACCAAGGCACTGTAATGCCCATTTGCTTATATTCGATTATGATGGGGAGAACAATATTGTTCTCCAAATATTTTCTAGTGCATTACCCACCAGTAAAAATTACTGCCGTTATATTCACCAATGTTTCATGAATTCAACGAACAATGACTTCTACACTCATTGTCTGATCATTCCCCCTATCCCCCCTTCCTCTAAATTATTTCCCCGCCAACCTTTCTGCATTTTTTCTATGTGCTTGCAGACATCTAGTATCATGTGTTTATGTTTGATTGTGGAAGCGCTAAATCTATATCGCTCAATAAATTCATTTATACATTAATTGAGCTTAACCGGTCGGTCTACTACTGTTCGCAACATCTACGATGAACGTTTCGAATCATAAAGGAGTCGTTAAACCAGCCATCTTTGATTCATCAATAATCTGCTAGCAATGCAAACCTGGCTCATCACTGAGGCCTTTTTTGATGCTCGTCATCATCTCTTCCATCACACGTTTGAGCTCATCATCCGACAACACCATGCACGAGCATATCTCCTCGATCTATAGAACCAACAATTTTTAGGTGGTTTTGAATGCTCTTAAACTACCGTAATCCATAATCAGAGATCCCTTCCCCCTTCCAATGGATACTACTTTCAAGTCAATTAATAAAAATTTATTTAGAAGAAGGTTCAGTTGATGATTTAGTACGGTACATTCCGAGATATTCCTAACGAGATGTTGAGGCTGCCATTAGGTTTTTTTTTTAAATTTTAAATTTACCCGCTTAAAATTTGCTATTTCAGCCTGAGAACGTTGACCGGTACTCTTGAAGCGATCAATTGCCACATTCTTCATAGGTGTCTTGAAACCGCCTCGCTGCATTGTGATTGGCACCTGCAGAAACACATCCACTTAAGATAAAAGAGTGATTCAGACGTTTAGCTATGATAGTATTTGATGCCTTAATAGCGAATAAATGAGAATCGAAGAAACTTCAAGTTGATCCCCTAATGTCATCTAATCTTCATCGAACTATAAATTTTGCATGCCCCCGAAAATGAACATTTACAGATTAAACGAAAATCTTTTTTTCCTTTCAGATTGACTAATATCCTATGAATGAAAAAGAATTTATTTCCAATAAACTCGGATATATTTCTGTCGTTAAATTTTGAAAGAGGCTATTTCTTTCGTTTGGATCGACCATGTTTCTTTCATTTTAAGCGCCTAAATAATACTCTAAAAAGATGTAAACGTACATGTTGATTCCGCATTGTGGTCGTATGCCAACGGGTCCACTATTTACCGCAGTCAACACTGAAAGCTATTTTTATAACGAATACCTTCAAAGCAGCTATAGCGAATGCCTTTATAAGATTGATCACTGATTTCTAGTTTTGCTTTTTTTTTTGTGAACAAAATTATAATCGGTAATTAGCAGATTATCTGAATATGCTCATCAATGATGAATGAGGTCAACATTCAAACATCTTCACATAGTGAATCCTTAAAACGATTTCATATAATAATTCAATGAAAATCGTGAATATGAGACAAATTCAATTCTTTCTCTAAATGCTAATGTTGGCATTTACGTACAAAAATCCATTCCAATAAACCTTCTCTCCTGAATTAAATCCTAGAAGACCAAAATTTGCAACGTTAATGGTCCTTAATCATAGCAAAGATATAATACTCTCGACAAATTGAGTGACGATTCTTTTTATTAACGATTATAACTTTTATAATATTAAAGACTTCTATTCGTTCTTGGAGCATTTTCTATGAATCATATTTTCGTGTTTACTTTATAACTTAGTTTCTTTTACTTAGACTCATATGCAATTTTTCGAATATTCGTAAGGATGGTACGATAAACATTCAAAATTATAGACTCCAATTATTACGCTCAACCCTCCCCTCATTGACTCTTTGATCTTAGCCGGAAAGCCCATTCCCCTCTTCTCTTTCTTATTTTACTGATCTTTCATTACTTCCAAACGCACCCAAGTACCTGAACGAAAATGTAGATGATCGACCAATCCCAACGCCTGAAGAACCGAAGAATGACAGTGATCCGCGTGCGCAAGTTACGTATGCGAAAGTGTGGCTGTGATGTTCAAAAAATCTGAATGGTTAACATATTCAAATATGAGTGGTTCTGAAATTCGCTTATCCAAAGGTGGCCGAAATTAATGTTTAAAAAAATGAAGAAAAAAAACATGAATTGGAGCTATTAAATTTCTTGACTCTGAGTTTCTAGGAAGTTGCTGTGAAGAATATTACAATTGCTTATAAATGATCTACTAACAAATCTATACAAATATGGACATGCACAGACAAATGTACAGAGAGATACATGCAATACGTAGACAGACACATATACACAGGATAGGCCACGGCCACAACATACTTTACTTTATAGCTTGGGAACCTAAAGGTAAATCATTGACAATGCTAAAAATCAAAAACTCTCAGAACGAAGACAACACGTAGGTGCTGATAAAAAACTTATAATAAAGAATTGCAAGGAAATTCTCGAATAATTTGAATATTATTCTTTTCAATATTGCGGAAAGAATAACACTCTTCTCACAGTCAATGCCTGCAATCCATCAAAACTCTTCGTATAAAATTTTTGCATCATGGGAAGTTTGGAAAGATACTTTATGAGTGCATTTTAGAATATCGTCTCATTGTAGATTAAATATCAGCGATAGATCAGATCATAGTAGATTAAATGACCTACTACCATGGTTTGAACTAACGCTTATATTTGATCCACCATGGTCTGACCTACTACTAAAAATTGACCTACCATGGTCTGACCTACTTTTAATATTTGTTCCCCATTTTCTTACGCACCGCCAATACTCGGTCTACAATGGTCTGACCTAGCACTAATATTTGATCTATGATGGTCCGACCTACTAATACTATTTGATCTACCATGGTCTGACCTGCCAGCGTTGACCTATTATGGTCTAACCTACTACTATCATTTGATCTACCATGGTTCGACCTACCACATATCTTTGGTCTACCTCGGTCTGACCCGGTACTAGTATTTAATGTACCATGATCTGACCTCCCGCCAATACTTGATCTACTATGAAAAGATATTTTGAAATACGCTTATAAGCTATGTTACTTCCTATGATACAAAAATTTTATACGAGGAAATTTGGTGGATTGCAAGCATTGACTGTAAATACAGTATTACTCTTTCCGCAATGCTGGAAAGGTTAATATTGAAACGATCCTGGTGATGTGCATTTGTGTAAGAAGTTATTTTGCTCACGTTTTGATTTTGACCTCCCCCATATGGATGATTTCGACCTCCCCCATATGGATCGTCCTGAGATAAACATTTGAAGGAACGTGCATTCGCACCTCAGAACTGCGTTGATGAACTCAGAAGACGGAAGTAAACGTTGAAAATACGCGCCTTTTCGCTTTGTAACCAATTGAATGCTTTTACAGCGGTATATCGAGGCGCTCAAAGTGCTTTACTGCATCCAACGTTCGTATGTCACTCGATTTGTCCGTTGTTTCTTTTGTTTACTTGTTTGTTTTTGTTTTTTTTTTGGATTGGAGGGAATTCCAGTGACGTCATGCCCATATATATTTATGTGATATGGGGAAGCCTGATGATGAGCAACGTTTCAATTGCAAGTTGCTGAAACAATTCAACTTAAAAATCTATGGTGCCCTATGTAAAATGTGTAATTCATAAATTCCCATTCCCCGACTATTGCAACACCTCGAAATCCTCACAGATGATCTCCCCTCGCTACCCCTCCCCCTTCATTAGTTATACTGCGTGTACAGTGAAAGCTGCTTAAGCTTTATTCATTGCAAATCAGCCCCAAACCCTTCGTTATTGTCTTTCGAGTTCTTATAGTCACCATTCGAGAAAACTAGAGCGGCAAAACCTGACGAGTGTAATTTTAATTGCAAAATTACCTTCCAAACTCAGTTTTCTTCCGATCACTCATAATGGTCTGCTAGGGAGACCATCAAGAAGTGAGAAGCAGAAAGGAAACTTCGGTCTGATTGTTTCATTAGGTCTCCTTTGCATTCGCCTAACAGGGCTTGAGTTAAATCTGGTCCCTATCGCGATCGGCTCGACTTATTCCGATTTCGGTGAAAAGATGGATGAGAAAGCGGTCCTAGGAAGATGGATGGAACTCAGTCCCCGTCATTGGAGTCGACAGAATGCACTCACCTGACCAGGACCACGATCGAGTTTTGCCAATTTCCATATAGTCGTGGGTTAAAGGTGGTTTCGATCGTATTTAGCCCAAGATATCTTCCCACATTGGGCCAATTGACTAACACAATGAATGTCTACATCTACGCTGAAAGGAAATCTATTGTGCGAGGCATTTAGAAATCGCATCGAATAGACAGACCTCTTTCATAAACTATCAGCAAATAATAAAACTTGTGCATACAAATTTTGCATTTGTAAAATGCGTAATGGCAACATCTCTTTGTCTCGGATGGTTTCATCATCGATGCCATTGAATTTGACGTGGCGAAGTTCATTGAGTATAATCATTCATAAATCCACCTTGAAGTTGATCCTTCGACTTCTAAATTAAGGATTCATACTCAAACTAAGGATATTTGCATTAATTTTATGACTGATTGAGTGGCATAACGCATGAAACGAGCTTCTAGTAACACGGATCGTTGGTTGAATCATTTGCAGAACATTGCTGACTGAATAATTGCATATGTAATTACAGCTTGGCAGTTTGTGAGGAGTGGGTTTTGCGGATGCACAAATCGTAGGGACTGCTTTGGCTAGCCTTTCCACTTATTCGATTGGCCCAGCCCAACAGAGTTTGAAACATGAATCTATCGCAATATACTTGCTTCATTTTGTTTAGTTAAGTATGTGTAGCTTTTTCAGAAATTGATGATTAGTCAATTTAATCTACGATGTAAATTATATCCATCGAATTTCACATTAACTCAATGATTCTGCAGTTAAAACAACCAAACAAATGTGTATACATTGATGCGTTAATAATATAAGTATCGCAGATAAGTCAATCCACCGTAGTTTTTATAAAGGTTTTTTAAGCTGAAAATTCATGTATGCATCGAGTTAGGGAATTCATTAGTATTTTTGTTTCAAAGTTTTTTTTTTCTTTTTTTTACGAATATCAATACAAATTTGTTTGGAGGATTGACGAAATCATACTACAAATGAGATATGATGCCAGCATCCCTGATGTGCATCCGCTCTTATCTTCCTACATTGATAAGCTTTTAACGTTTTATTAAGAAACATTCTATAATAAATCGCCTATATTTGCTGGGAAATATAAAGCTATGAGGTTTTCAAAAATACGATCTATAATCAAAAGTCCCAAATTTAAGGGTGCACTTAAGTCTATTAATAACTGAGCTCCGTGTATTCGATTCAGAAAGAAATATTCAAATTTATAAATTAAAGCAATTTAGAATAAGCTTATTAGTCAATTAAAGGTTAATTTATGCTGAAGGTGAATATTGAAATTTTCCACTAACTCTAAGATAAGTCTTGTCGTTTTATTTACATCGATATAGTTGTCAAGTTGTTGCTATGTATTGGTAGGTTCTATTTCTTTTAGAGAGTTCATTTGTGGAAAGCATGTTCCTATCCTAGACTCGCGCTTATGGTGTATTCTTAAGTCTTTAGGTAAGATTTTTAGTAATAATTGCTGGAGGAGGAGGGAGAGGGGAATGGGCGGATCTTTTTTGCCGGATGGATGATGTGAATATGTTGACTGTAATTCAGGTTAGCAAGTGGAATTTTTAGCTTTCGACATCTCTTGATTTACCTTTAACATCATTTCTAACGAGAAGTGTGCGTATTTCTTCCAGCTTTCGAGACTTTATGCTGTTGATTCGTCTTCCCTCATGCTTTCAGATATTTCTGTAGTGGATAATCTCTGAGGCCGACAAATGATGGATATGTTCATAGTTTAAAGTTGCTTGCTGTCAGCAATACCCATCAAAATGTTCCGACGTTTCGGTGGTTCGTCGTCGAGCATCTGGAAACCGAAGAACCCTCATTCACTCGAATATTTGAAGTAAGCATCATTTTCATCCATCCCTATATGAAAGTTTTCAGTGACCTATAACGGTGATTCGCAGTTATTTTCTGCTCGTATTCCTAATTTGCAGTCAAATTCACCACTGTATGAAAACTCTATAATTGGCAAACTTTACAGTGTATATTATTACGTGATCTGATACAGCAAAAACAATTTTCAATTAGCAACATTAGTTGGCGGTGCCGAAATCAGTCATCCAACTTGTTGCTTCGTTTGGCGATCTCCTTTACCATACTTCTAACAATTTTACAATCTTTAACAAATTTTAGACGAACCATATTTCTAAGAGCTATTTTCATTGCATCAAATTGTAAAGCTTTTTCTCGAGCATAACATAAAGCTTTGAAATTTATGAAGCACAATCGCGTTTCATTTGTTGCATTGCCATATTTATATCGCATTTTTTTATACTTTAATTTTGTTTCATATTTATAATCAATTTTTGCTCCTTAATTTATAAATTTTTGTTTTTATTTTCCATATCCCTCGATCCATTATTGCTTTTTTTTGTTTTAATAGTTAATTTAGTTGAAGAGCCGAATAAGATAATTAACGAAGGTATATGAGATCAATGCTTGTCCCCTCTCCCCTTCTCTTTTGGATGCATTTGTGGATCAATTATGCACCGCTTAGCTATTAACTTTTTTGATTGCTATTGTATGCTCTATTTAGATTGTTAAATATAATATCTAGGTGCTACTATATAGCAAGTTTATTTTTAAAATTCATTAAAATAAAATATCTTTACATTTTCAGATATCTGCATGGGGTTTTGATGAAGAATGAACGTGTAACCGAGCACAATCGGACATTACTTGTAGAGGCATTAAGAGCTATCGCAGAGATTCTCATTTGGGGTGATCAGAATGATAGCTCCGTATTCGAGTAAGTTTTTTCTTGTATGCCTCATTGATTGATTAGTATTGATTGCAAAACAATTCGAATACATAAAATGCAAACTGTTCGCATTAGGTGACAGATAGAAACTAGGGTAATAAGTTAAATTATTGCTAAATTTAAAAGGTAATATCATGGAAGGGAAAAATTGAAAGAAATCACTCGATACAACCACATATTCATGAGGTGGATAGAGAACACAACAGTTGAATGGAAATCGGAAGATGGCTGGTAAATCGATCTTCAAATATTCCTACAGGAAATCAATTAGTTTTTTGTTAACTTAATAGGCTGTACAGGTGAGAAAGCAGATTCAGTAGGTTTTGTTGTAGTTTTGTACTGGTAGTTGCCTTTCCAAAACAGTTTCCTTAATATTCCTTTGTTCTTTTTTTTTTTGCTAGAACTTCTCCGTTTTCATACATTCTTGCAAATTTTCACAATGCAGCATGGGAGAGTCATTTACGTGTATCTGTCTGCACTGTAGTTTCAATCCGGAAACGGTGAAAGGTGGAGTGACGAGATTTAACAGGCATAATCCACGTCGACCTCGAAGGGAATCGTGCACCTGACGGAAGAGGAGGGGTGAGGGAGGAGAGACGGAATACTTAAAAAAGTATTTTCTATAAAAGTTTTGCCCGAGCGGTGGGATCAGTTAAATGTGAATACATTGTTGTGAATGCTTTATTCTTTACTTACAAATGACGGAACGGTACGGTGAGTGCTATGACATAGCCGAATGTGATATTTCAATCTGTTATATACTTTCCTCTTTTTTTTGTTTTCGGCCACATCTAACGCTTTGTTGAATAAGATGTATTTAAAAAATGAGTTCTCTGTTTCATCTTTCCCTAAAAATCAGGTTTTCGAATGGTATACTTTTTACCATTTAACGGATCTCTCTCTTGGGTTGTTGAGAAAAGAGAGAAACCCTCTTAAGTGGAAAAAATGGAATATGTGAAAACTTTTCTTTTACCCTCGTGGAAATAATAATCAGACGCTGCTATCCAAGCAAGTACTTTTTTTCCTTTTTTCTATAACCAAGCACATAAACATTTTCTTTGAATTTATATGGATTTTTTTCTCTCACAGAATGTGTTTTTTTATTCTTTTCATAACTGATGTTGTTATACTTCACCAACATTTGGTTACCCTACATTTCAATATTGTGCAATAGTATTGATATAAATTGATAATAATCCAACGAGTCGAGTGATTGAATTCATTGTGATTGCGGTAATGCTCAATGTCGATAATTTCAGTTTTTTCCTCGAAAAGCAAATGCTTTCCTATTTTCTATCAATAATGACTCAGAAATGCGGTTCATATGTATGTGTACAATTGCTGCAAACGCTCAATATACTCTTCGAAAATATTCGTCATGAGACCTCATTATGTGAGTTTCCGCTGTTCCTTTAAAGGATGATTTTTTGCAGAGTATCCCATCTTTTGTTCGTGTCCCACATCGTTGTCAAAAATGCTGTTATGCGTGAATGAGAGGGAGCAGGGAAAGGAAACAAAGAACCGAACTACATGCTTATATTTCATTTATCTTGATTAATAATATTTATGTAGCAATTTTTTGAACTGCAAAAATTGCCTAAAGCCGAATATAAAAGTAGAATTGAATGGGCGAATTGATATTGAGCAATAGAATGACGAAAAATAAGGCCAAGAAATTTGAGAGGAGAATGAGGATCGAGCTAATAGCATATCATTATGCTTCCTAATGGATGGTGCATACCAGTACTCCGAAATCTGGTTTTCGTTGGGTTAGGGAAATGAAGCATTATGCTCTTGCTTGGTCGATTCTCTCTTCGGAATCAACAACAATAAATAGATTGGGCTATGTAGAAGGTCACTGGTATAATTTTCCTGCAAAGGTATGGCTGCTGATTTGATTTCTTCACTTATGAATTTTCTCGTTACACCAGCAGCTCAGATGCAACCTCTGGTCATTGCACACTTTGTTGGCGTTTTGGGAGTGATGGTTCGCGATGACGAGACATCAGTAGTCGATACAGTAGTAAGTGCAGTAATCGTCGTTAGAGGCGTGGAAGGAGGTCGAAAATTCTTTTACCCGTTCTCGCAAATTCCAGAATGGAGTGCCAATTTGTACAGTCAACTCTTTCTTAGCTTGGAAGTATTTGTTATCAATAACCTTGTGCTATAGTTAGCTACAGCTCAGATTACGAGCGCCAACCTTGAACCTCCTGTTTTCCTTTTTATTTATCACTTAAAAGAGATATCAGTACCCGATGCAGAATTTTCTTTCGGTAAGGGAAATGAGGATTTGGCCAAAAATACCTTGAGAAAAGAGCGTTATAGAAAGAGAGGGAGAGAATAATAGTAGTTGTCTCATCAATGCAAACTGGGCAGATGATTCGGCAATCTATCAAAAACGGAAGGAAGAAAATTTTTTTTTCTATAGTCGACGATCAAATGCTATGACTTCGAAGAGAGAATCCCAATTTTCCGATGCGATGCTAACAGCAACGTTCATCTCTTTTGGAATGTTGCAGAATTCATCCCTCAAATATTTATATTTCTACACACTAAAAGTCTCTTCTTCAAAAGTTACATTTTATCGTTAAGCAATGCTCAATCTCCCTCACTATATAAAACTTAAAATTATTGATTCTTCCAGGAAAAACATTTAGAACATAATAGGAATAATAAACGAAACGTTTATTGATTTATATTATAAAGGTACATTATTATTAAACTGCCACTTAAACAGGTGTTTACTCTGTTGAGTTTAAATAGAACTATGTGTTCGATTGAACGAAATATTTTCAGATTTTCTGCTCAGCAATAATCATGTGAATTCAATAATAACGCACAAATTCAACTTCAATAATGAAGAGATAATGGCATATTATATATCATTTCTTAAAACGCTATCATTCAAGCTCAATGTCTATACGGTTCATTTCTTTTTCAACGAGGTACGTTTATTTTTTATGTTATTTTGTGAGTATTTTTATAGCACGAGGAAATTTTATTAATGCTTTCTTTACTCCACAACTATACTTAGTTATTTTTGCGATAGTTTTGCATATTAATAACTTCGTATGAAGTGTACAATCCTTCCTTCATGGTGTTCGATATCGATGAACTTAAATCGTTCTTATTACTGAAGAGTAATTGCGGCTTAGAACCCTTATCAACTACAATCCACTGTCGTTTATATTAATCAGCTTTTTAATGATAATCGTATTAGGTGTTTATGTGTTTATTTATCTCCTTGTCTAATGCAGCATTTTTTGGTCCTTTCAACTTTTCAACTTGAATATTGTAATTTGGTTTATTTACTCAAAGCAAATCGCAAATTCGACTCTAGTTTTATAAATGAATTTGTGGACTTGCAAAGCTTTCATTTCTGTGATCTATCCTCTAACTGCTTTTTGGGATCACGTAATGACTGGGATTAGCTTGGATAGTGAAAATAGCTGGGACAAAGAAGTAGAACGCTGGCAGTATCGGAAACTAAGAAATCGGAATATTCTGTTTTATACTAAACATTTGGTTGCTCTATGCAAAAGCACGTATTTTTTGACGAATTATGGAGAGGGTGACATGCGCTGCCATCTTTCTTCAATGATAAAGTGTGGATAGTTTCTGTTGTATCTATTAGTCAAACTTGTAACTATCTTTATTTTGGTTTTGCTCATATTATCGTAATTTTTTTTTTTTTTTTTTTTTGATCATCGATTGAATGAATGAGGAAATTTTTTTTCAGTCGACACAAGAGTTTCCACTCTATACTGAAGTGATTAAATTCTATAATCACAGTGAAGGGATGGTTCGTATCGCTGTACGTACCACTACTCTTAATATCTTCAAGGGTGAGTGCTTTTATATCATACGGATTAAGGGCAAAACTTTTCTGGATTGCACTATCTTTAAGGTGGTAAACATTCAATTTTAATTCGATTCACGATAACAAACAGGGCATATCTCGAGTATTCTCCTTCTCATTTGCATCATTAGTTTTGCTCTTCGATCACTCCTTAATTACACCTTCCCACTTTCTACAACCGATATTCATCTTTCCATAAAGCGGATGTGCTGTTCTCATCTTTTACGGTTTTCTAAGATTATTTTCACCCTTCTTATAGTTTCCGTATGTTGCAAAGAGATCACAAGTGTGAAGATTTGTACGTAATCATGGAATGAACTAATTGTCTTAAGGAAATTCACTTCAATTTTTATTGCATTATACAGGAGTGTCGCTTAATGCATCGCTTAAATCCGATTATAACAACTATCCAACAGATTTGCCCTCAAATATATGGAAAACAAATGCAGTGAGGTAGGTAGAGAGAAGAGGGGTGGGTGGAGGTGGGACAATAAGATAGAAGTGAGGAAGCGGGTAGGAAAGAAATAATATCACATAACATTCCAGGAAGGTTTATTATAGTGAGGTGTGTGAGAGAGACCTTTGGATACGAGGGAATGGGTTAAAATTGTTATTTTTTTTTTTTATAAATCCATTGTGTTTTAATCGTAAACGACAGTTAGTTGAATAAGATGTGAAGTAATTGAGTGGTTGAATCAGTAACTGAATAAACTATGTGAAATTGAAGTGGAGGATGAGGCAATGCGTGCATTCGTTCGTTTGTGTTCACGAGATTATTTCTGTGCGGTGGTCGATTTAACAACATCCCATTCGGTTGATATCGATCAGTTTGCACGATCGGCCGAAAATGAGGCGAGCAATAGGGATCGGCTCGCCGATCTAGTGGGCGAGCACCTCGATCACATCCACTACCTCAACGATATTTTCCTTATTCAGGTTATTTCTTTGGAAATATTACAGTGAATGTAATTATCTAGCTGGTATAACACAATGTTTTTAATTGATTTATGTGACTATAGCTCAATGCACGAGTACTTATGCGTGGATGGTCTAGGACCCTATTCACTTCTCTACCCGTGACCTTGAACGACGACATCAATAACATGGCTTGCGCTCCATTTTGCATATTTTTGATCGGTTTATTACTGCAAGGTGGTTCTTGTTTTGCTCATACAGGATGAGGGCATGAAGCTGGCGTAGGGAAGGCTGATTTGGATCGAAGCCTCCATTTGAATCGACTCATTCAGTTGAATTGCACTTCAAAGAGTGCAGCTCGTAATGTAATATGGAAATGGTCCATTCCTACAAATTGCACAAGCGTAGGCAGCTAACGAGCGCACAAATGTGCAGCTTCCTTTGTTTCCTGCAAAGGAATTTAGGGCTGAATGTGCCTTTTCTTCGGAACTTCCTTACTTAATTTTATCTGCTGTTTGAGTTTAAGAAGCTCATAAGTACACACGATGGTTTGATAAAAGAGTTGTATATTATTGTACTGTTTGTAGTTTATAGTGCGTAGTTAGTGTTGTTAATAAATTAGTAGTGTTTGTAGTTTGTAGCATATTTGTTATTACAGGATGATCATTTATCAGCGATGCTCTCTGAGATCGTATTCCGAAGGTTGCTTGCACCGCTTTACCTATGTTCTCTGGCGTCACTTCGTATGTGCCCAAGTGCCGTAGTCATGACCCCTGTTTCCTCTCTTTTTCTTTTATCGCAATTTCTTCTTATCGTCACTGATCAACAGGTAAGTTCATTTATGTGTGTTTCCGATGGATTTAGCACATGCACGTGCTCTTGCTTTATAATTCACTGTGATTTTTGTGCAGTGCATCGGCATTTTGCGCCTCTGTGAGCCGCTTACCCAGACAAATCAAAATTTACCCTAATCACCTTCCATGTTCCCGTTTGCTTGAGATTTGCCCTCAACAATTTTTCATTTATTAAAGATTCATTCACGGTTATAGCAAACCGTTCGCTAGCGGTTGCACATATTCCGAGTTTGACATATCACTTAGAATAAATCAGTCCTAAATTTATAGGAGAACGAAATACCCTCTTTACCCTCCTCTCCCTCCCCCTTCTTCCTCTTAATAACTATCCTTCCATCATATTACATGGTAAGACGTTTTTGTTTTCTGACTATAAAAGCACATGTAGAATCGTGCACCATCAAAATTTAGGACGCAAATATTTTTCATCTCCGTGAACCCTTTCTTTCTAATTCTGAAAGGTTGATGCTGATTTAGATTTTCATAAGTCCTAAGCAATGCGTCTCTTCAACATTCTATGAAGGAAAAAAGTCTTTATTTCAGCAAACTTCCTTCCTCCTAAAAGTTTAAGCTCCAAAGATTTTGTTTGAAGTGATATGATATTGTGTCACTTTACCTGGATTCTTTCATTTTATGCATTGCATCTTTTGAAGATTGAATGTGCTGATCTCGACGGCCAATAATAGTGTGCAAACTGACTGGTAGTGCATGTAAGGCGGAGGACTAAGGTATAGGCATTAATACTAGTCGAATCGCGAGCACAATATAAGGCTGTTGGGAGGATGGAGGAACTTGGGAGAAGTTGGTTGTTATAAGATGTAATATTGTGGCAAAGAAGATGATGTGGCATGTTTATTCGCTTTGCAAGGGCCTTTTCTCGACTGACGAAACCCTCATTCCTTCACAATATTGCGATTTTAAGAAAGCATTCGTGTCGATTTTTGCATGATGTAGGGGATAAATCTTTGAAAATCTTTCGTTATTTCAGTGAATGAGTGACCAGTATGCTGATTTCTTAATTTCTTTGCTGACCAACAGATGAAGTCACCGATAGCTGAATGAAGTTTCATTAAATATGCAAGTGTGGTTGGCAAGGTGGTTAAAAATAACTCAACTGGTGGAATACTGCTTCGATGTGAAAATAGTTGAGCAGACAGGTGGCACAAATAGGCATGTATGGGGCAGCATAGGCAATAATTATGTAGATCCCCGAATGTTGCTCTCGGTTATTTGATGAACTTTAATAGCCGATTGTATAGATTGGTTATTTGCTTATATATTTAGGCAGTGCAGACATTGCTGTCGTCGTTCTTCTTTGGTGATGGCAGCGATGTGAGGCAACAGTGGAGTCGTGCACAAGACGCCTCATTAGTATTGGTTAATCTTCCTCGAGCTGAGGCCACTTCCAACAGGTTAATTTGCATAATTGCTGGATATGCACTTCAAACTAATTGAAATGTTTTCTTTAATTCCAGTAATCAGTTTTTTTTTTTTGGTTTGTAGGTTGTTGGCTGTTCGATATGTTAACATTCAAAGTGATAAAAGCCAAATGGCATCTCAGTGACCAAGTTAGATGGCGATGTTGTGTTGACGGTTACTGCTAAAGTATGAGTGTTTGCTTTGAGGAAAAATCTCCAGCGGCAAATCATAGGGTATAGTTTATAAACATTTCAGTATGTGGGTATTATTGCATTGTTTGACGGAGAGGTATTTTCGAGAGCTCTTAGTTTTAGGGGAAAAGAAAGTTTTATTAATAAATTAGAATTTGATTGTTTGCTTTGTTTTCTTAATTTAAAAAGAATAGATTTTTGAATCTCGGAACGTTGCTTAAATTTGCCCTCCAACGCTGAGAGCGTGAACTGATTTATCAGATAACCAAAATCACTTCCATCGTTCTGTTTGATGAAAGCTTTTTTATTTGAAAGCTCTATAGAATTTTCAGTATTTTTTTAGTTTACAAGCTGCTGAAAATACTAGCAATATCTCTAAGAGCTTGGAATTGGCTTTATGGCTTTATTTTATAAATTCAGCTTATTGAGTCATTAAATATTCTATTATTTAGCAAGCAATTTTTGCTGCAGATCTGTTTTTATATCTTTTTACTTTATTAGAGCATATTCGTAAAATATCTATGATATTGCTGTTGATCTTTATTATCTTTTTAGAGTGTTTTTCAACAGTTATCTGAGATCATTGAACTGTGAACGAAACGATCACGCCGCATTCTTTGGCCTTCTTTTCCTTTACGCCATTTGTCAGAACAAAGGTAAGCAGATATATCATTTTCAACTTTTCTCATCTTTTATTTTATTATATAGATTGTCGTTCAGTCCGAAAGCCTCATAAAAATTTCAATCGTTTTGCTAAATTATTTTCCCTCTGCCGAAAAAGTGAAATTTTTAGGCGAATAATGTTGAATACTTTTCCATCGCACATCTTGAAGCATTGAACAGCAATAATTGATTGCATTTATTCCTATCTTCCGATCCCTTTGCTATATATTTTTGTCATTTTCATTTTGCCATCTCCTTTTCGTTATGCCTTTTGGAATGCAAATATCTTTTGCTTTGGCAGATAACCGATCAGAGTGGATTGAAAGAGGGAAGAGCTTCATAATGTGATTGTTTTTATATGAATCAACACACTTCTACTATTTTGTAAGAATCCGCGGCCTTTAATCAGTAAAAGCCTAATCAGTAAAAGCCATCTCTCGATGATCATTTTATGAATCACACATTTGGTTAATAAAAAAAAGCATTTGTTCGCAGTGGTACCCTAAATTATCACCCTTCAATGCCATAAAACTTCTAATGTGTATCTCGGATCCGACTATACAAAGTCATGTTCTTTTTGAATGCCTTTCTGGTGCCTGTCGCCTTCGGTAACTGTTATTCTGCTTGTGCTTAAACACTAACATCAGCCGTTTATGGCTCTTCATTCCACAGTTACTTTATCGTTCAGTTCAATACTTCAGCTAAATAAACTCTTTAGCAGTTGATGGTTAAGGCATTACGTTAAGCAACGTTTTTCGTTGATTCTTTCTTATTTTTAACGACTCTTAGCTTCACGCTCAAATGTGAAGGCCTTAAAATTGTTATTCGAAATTATTCGGTGTTTGCTTCTTTGCTCTAAGTGATCATTCAAGCTTGCGAGTTTCACTGTCGGCTTTATGCGACTTTAAATTGGCCTATTTTAATATAGCTTTTTGTGTATTTTATGTAAATAAACTAATGCATTGTTGTTTTCTCATCGATCTCTCGCTGCAGAAAGTAAGTTGAGTTATGTTTTCGGTTTGCGTGTTTTAATTCTTTTCGCACGTTTTCTTTTATTGCACTTTTCTGGAGTTTCCTTTTGCAGAAATGATTATCTTTGAATTAATAATCCTCTTTTCGGGGCCATATACGCTGTATACTATAATGGATTGCTCGATAAATTAGTGCCTAAAACACAATGAAGCAGACACATCCTCTGTCAAGGTTCGAGCGTACCCCCTTATGAAACATCCTAGGAAAACCGTTAAAAAGTCATTAAAAATGGATGTATCTACTTATTAATGAGCTTTTGGATCGTTTTGTTAATATAATTGCAATGTGTTTTTGAGAACCGATTTAGCGTATATATGTAGTTGCTAGCTTCTCTAGTAGTAGTTCTCGTTCGAGCACATTAGCTATAACAACTCACTGATAAGTGATGTTGTATTCGTTGTGTTCTGTTGCATGTTTATTGCGGTGTCGCATATAAATAAACACCTCTGAATGAAGGTAATTGTACCGGTCTATATGTGCCACACACTAATCGTATCGTTATTGAAGCTTTCTTACCTTTATATTAGCATGTATTGTTTTTGTGCAATTCTTCATTACGAATATAATCTATAATGGATCATCATTAATCAAATTTACGAAACAAGTCGCACTGAAATTATTTGAAAAAAGTTTTTTGAATGGAATTTCAGTAAACCCTTAAAAAATGGAATGAACTTGAGTGAACTTAAGAGAATGGCAAACATGGTTGGGGGTAGGGGAACAAATTTTGATACTTATATTCAACATAGAGATAAAATAAATGTTGCAGGTGTTATGGCAGAGATATTAAAAGCAGCACAAATAACGCCTTCTTTGGAATGCGATATGCCAGACCCTGAGGGAAATCTATTGGAAGTTTTGCTGTCGATCGTTTCTTGCAGCACAAAATCAGGTAACCTTTTCCAATTCTTTGTTCTAAATTAGTGCGGAGATCTATTAATGATGCAAAGTTTTTTTCGATTGGGAATATGCTCGGATTGGCTCATCTACGTCTAATGCCTTTTCTAATGTTTACAGGCAGTGCCGTTTAAGAAGTGTTCGCCAAAGAACTACTAGGTGTATAACCGTGATTGGTGACTTTCAGATCTCATTGATGTTACTGTTAACCTTTAAGAGGTTTGGTAGTACTGAACTCATGCCCTTCCATCCGTTCTCTCCTTTTGCCCCCCTTCGCCACCTCCTCCTCTCTCTTTATTCTCCTCTCACCAGGTGTTTGTGAATTGTGGGATATTTCAGAAGTTAAACTTGTTTTAAACTTCAGATACAACAGTGCGTGTGGTGACATTGGAGCTGTGTTGTGTTGTTCTACGGCAGTTACTTCTCGCAGTGGACGTACAAACAGAGCCATATACGCGTTGTGAACGCGTTGCTGATGATGCACGCAGCGATACTGTCGCCTCACTTTCGGCTGTCGTCTATTCTGAGGAATTATTCTTGGAAATGTTCGAAGATGAATTCTACCAATTTGAGGTATGATTATTTCGTTTCGATTATTAAGATCACCTTTGAAAGAGCAATAATTGAGGATAATTAAAAGGGATAGCAAGAAAATTCTGGATTCTGCAATAGGAAAGATGGATAAACGACTGGTCTCAGGTAGCTTATTTCATATAGAAAACGCTTGGCTTATTGCCATCTTCGTCTTATCGGTGAAACAAAAGCCTAGACAAGGAGAGGAAACAAAAGATCGACCGTTCTTCCTTGTTAGAACTTATAGACAGAATGTAGAGATAGGAGAATGCATATGATCAAATAATAAAACGATGAGTTGAAATAGCATTGGCTGATCGCATTCTGCTTTTCTATAGAATCATCCTATTTACAATTAGTTTATAGATATGACATCGGATGAAATAATGTACTTGCATGCTGAATTAGTCAATTAGGGGGATTATTTATAGCAGCGTTGATGGGAACTCTTTCAGGAAGTTCGCTTGGTTTTTGCCTCGTTTATGAGCTTCTCTATATGACTGACTCATTTTTCATCGCTTTCGCAATGTTTAGTTCACTATTCACTACTAATGTGTCATAATGAAGAATCGTTGTAATTGAGTCTCATAGCTTATGTTTTGCTATTATTATAAATGATCTCTGTTCGATAGATTTTTCCTCTCATGCACGCATTCTTTCCATCTCAATACATTCTTCAATCAAACATCGATATTTAGAATATGTGAAATGAATTTCATTTTAAAAATAAAATCAACAATCCATTAGAGATATTTTTACCTATCATTTGATGAGGTGAAAGTTATTGATGATTGATGGTTATCAATGAGTTAATTCCGATATAATAATCTGATATGCTAATTTTTCAGCGCGACGCATTTCGGGTATCGTTGATGAGCGTCGATCCATCATTATTATTGCCCCCTTCGAATACACCGTTGAGTGGAGTCGCCCTTAATAAAAGACTACCGAGTGGATCTGAGGAAAGGATACGTCGGGTTAGTTCCCACTTTTATTTATTTGTTTTTTGTTTGCTAACTCTTTAAATAAATCTCCCTTGAATTTAAATAAATCTCCCTTGAATTTAAATAAATCTCCCTTGAATTTAAATAAATCTCCCTTGAATTTAAATAAATCTCCCTTGAATCGTTTACATTTTCCATAGTAGTGAGTAATCGAGGAAATGTTTAGTAGTAAGGCGTTCACGTGTATTTTGTTGATAGTAATTGAAAGTTGAAATTCTTCTATTCTATATGACTTCGCATTTTTCCTTCATCTTTTTCATGACAGCTCATTTGAAATATCTTTGCATACTTGTTCTTTTATCGGTTTTATGCCCGTTCCAATACTCTTTGCAGGTTTGAAAAATGGAAAAACATCGAGTGCTTCTGCAATTTTTTGTTTATTGTTTATTCGTCTTAGTTGATTTGCTTTACTTGTTAGTTTATTAGGACGGAAACTGAGGACGGTGGGGGGGGGGGGGGGG
>JAAVTS010001970.1:22083-32423 GCA_022845575.1 Baylisascaris ailuri | reverse complement strand
TTTCTTGTACTCATAAAGTAGTAACTCAGTAGAGTGACGTTTTTTGTAATTGTTAAGCTATTATAAACTGTATCATGCTCTTTAGTATTATATCATACTATAGTGCATTTCTTTGGTAACTGATTACACAACAACGTAGGTATATTTCGTGAAAAAGAAAGGCAATACAAGTGTATTATAACGGAAATTAGACAGATAAGCTTTAAGAACAGATTTAAACTTTCCTTAAAGCATATGTGAGTACGAAACCGTTGAAAACAGGATGGAAAATACATAACACACAGTTTTATTGATTGGACTATCAACTCTAGGTAAAGGAAAGGATTCGTCCCAATACGAGGCCGGCTTAAAACAATATTTATATAGAAGAAATGTCAAGTGCTGAGCCAAACTGCTGATCGAAGAAGCAAAGCTTTGCAGAATNNNAAAGAAACACGTATATATATACATACATGTAAACTTTAATTTGTTTGCATAGAATGTTGATAGTAGAGAAAATGTTGCACAAGCTTCTGATGTGCGCGACCTGGTCATGAAATTCCCAAAGCTCAGTTCCTCAAACGACAATCTTTTTTTCGAATCTAATTAAAAACAACTCAAACTTGAGAAACTTCTCTTTAAGTTTCTCAGCAAACATACTCATTCCTCATAACCGTCAAAAACCTATGAGAAGCGGTAAAAATCATTTTCAATATATCTCAAAAAAGTCACTTTATTCATCATTGTTAGCAGAAGATATTCCCTATAATCCACATATTTTCAACGGTGACAACAAGCAAAAAAATCACCGACAATGTTGACTATGNACACTATTTACAGTTTTATTCACACATATACTCTACCACATGCTTCATCAAAAAACTTCACGAACATGCATTCTACTAACCATATGTCTGCGCATATGTACGTATGCTATGTATGCATGCATGTGGACGTGCAACGCGGCAGCCAGATTTCACAGCTCAGCATTTTACTACTAAAGGGAGATAAACATTTTTCAGACGGTAATTACTACTAAACAGTGAAAAATCAATCTCCACCTCCTCGACTTTTGGTTTCGCACTGCAGTGGGCTCCTATTCCCCCTCCCCCCAAAAAAATCGGGAAGAACGCATAGGAACGATCAAGTTGAGTCCTTGCAAGAAGTTCGTTTANCTATGAAAGTGTCTCTGAGGGAAAGAATAAAACCGACACTTTGCCCGAAGCAAATAAACACTATACCACTCTCGTTTGCACCCCCGCAAATTTATTAAAACATAGAAATAGAAAAACTACGAACGAGGAAGGATTATAAGCTATAAATTAAAAGATTATTCAAAAATGAAGGGCTCCCCAAGAAAGTACCTAAACCAATAAAGAAATATGTTTCAGCTGACTATGAAATCGAAACTTCCGGTTAGCATCCAAATACAATACAACATTCACTATGACTTACAACAAACATAGGCATTAGTGCTGTAGTCATATAGTCATTTCGCAGCACAGGAGGGACGTATGGAAATACAATCGCAATCTGATTTCAACTATAGGCGGGTGGATATTCCTGGAATTTTGAAGCCTTCCCCTTCCCCCCACTCCCCTCTCTCACATTTTCCAGCTTGCCTATGTTGTTGTATAAAAAAATTATTGTAACTAATCACATTCACAAGTGTATGAATAAATGCGAGACTCTCTCATTTAGTAGTTTACGCGTTATGTCTGTAAATATGGAAATTTTTAGACAAGCTCATTCGAGAAGCACATCATATCCTTCAGATAACAACAGATCAGTTAGTCTAGGATATATCATTTCCGTCAGCAAATAGCGGTTAAATACAAAAAAACCCTTCGAAATCACCACTGTTTGCAGCATGACGTCATTCACATTTCAAATAGCGTTGGCAGCAATATTATATACCTGNATAGTGTAGCAGTTTTTTTTGATTATGGCCCTGTAATGCGTCGAATAGAGATGGAATAATAATTTATGCTAACGTTTCGGCTCTTTGACGCATAATCATTAGCACACCAACCTTAAACTTGGGTAATTTAAAAAATTTGGGCGATTAAAAGTTTAATCGCCCAAATTTCAGCTTGGTGCGCCATGATTATGGCTCAAAGAGACGAAATGTCAGCGTAAATTATTATTCCACCTCTACTGGACGCATCACATGGTCAAAATCAAAAAAAAAAAAAACTGTTGTACTATTACATGTATCGATCATGTGTCTGCGAAACAACAGTATTATCACTCACATATTTGATGTATGCACCATATTACGCGACACTATAGTTTTCGCTATCTCTCATTCGTCCTTTTTTGGGAGGGAGGGAGGGATAAGCGCCTATTTGTATGGATTTCTTTATTGCAAAATAAGATTGTAGTGTTGTATATGCACGATCTTTATAGCAAGTATCAACTCGATAATTCTGCTTGGTTTGTGCCTTAGAAACCAATCGCTATATAGGTTCCTCGCTACAACTTCCTTCATATAATTTCAATTTTAATCTCAAAACAAAAACAAACATTCGGAATTTTGTGTAACAAAAAATAGTCCATTCTCGACTCCTTCCCAGTCATCGCATCTGCCTGAGATCAGAAATGACGCCGACAACTCAACGAATCAGATACTGCAAACGGTGATGAAACTTTTCTTCGTTTGAAGCTCTAAAATGAGAAAAAATTCAAAGCCATAATGCTTATAGCTTATCGAAGTTAACTAAACGAGAACCAGTACGGATTCAAGAGTATACTGGGAAGCTAGAATGCCATCAAGTTCTTATTGGTTAGAGGCTCTAATGCTTGAAAGAAATTAGTGTTTATTTCCGATTTAGATCTCTTGTGCACATCAAATAAACCTTTGAATGGACCGTAATCAACACCACTTCGGCAACCAACATTCTATATCTCGAAAGATTTCATATGTGAGTAGCAGAAAATTATTGCAGTGCAAAAATAGTTTTCCTCGTTCCTAGGATGCAAACATTGAGAGGGTTGATGTTATGGCTCTCAATCAATTTAACTCAACAATGAAATATCCTTAAATATATCATCAAAATAAAGCATTTCACCTTTGCCTGATTCAAAGCACATAAATCAATTCAAACTATATGAGATGTAGTGGAAAAAGGAATGGTATATGAGAAAAGAATTGGCATTCCCACATTTTCCAAACAATTTCCATGCAAAAACTATCTTCAAAAAAGTAAAAAAAAAAATCCTTGAGAAGAAAGATTTGAAGGAGAAAAATTTTTTAAAGCATTTTTCGCACAACAAAAAATTCGCTGCAACAATACTCCTTTATTTAAAACAACATTTTTGCAGCTCTCGTAAGATGCATTTCAACAATCCACTATCATGTATTAAGATCGCTTAAGGTAGACAAAGCAATATGCTAACGCTTCTTTGCTAATTGAAGTGAAGATTAAATAATCGCTGAGGCTTCCTAAAAACAAATCTTTGCTAATCTTGATCAACAACGAAACAAATTTTGGATGAAATATGAAAATTTCTAGTTGTTCGTAAACTTCGAAAGCACTTTTACATAATTAGTGCCCCGGCAGGTTACAGTAAGACGTGAGAGGAACGTAAAACGAATACAGTATACCGTGAATACGATATGCGATACAGTATGCCGTTAGTTGTTGAGAAGAGAGGAGAAGCATTGAAATAATTGCAGCAGTAGGCGTGCCCATCGAGCATGTGTCAATCTACTATACTGCCCGTTGACATCGTTTCAAAATAGTCAAAATCCATAGGTGTTTATATAAGCCTAGCGCCGTTTGTACTATATGCAAAAAGATTTCAAAGTAAAGTGTCGAATAATGGAATCGAACCTCAACAGAATACAACTCGTCACGTGAATAAACTTATCTAAACGTTTTAATAATAGTCCTAGCAGAAGCATCCCATTCGATGATCTTACAGCGTACATGAAATGGAAGAGTAAGGTTAGCAGACGTCCTTCGATTGCATTTGTGTCATAGAATGACCATTGGTCAGGACTCGTAGAACGACCATTGGTCAGGATTCGACTCCCCTCATAAGGTTGTGCTTCACAAACATATGCTAGACGAATTCAGCTTATTTAATTGAGGTTAACAAATTTAAACGTTTCACCACTACAGGTCAGTGGTGACTTAGTTGAACAATTAAGATCGCTTCACTACTTATGCTCAGTTTTTTGCTTTTACAGTGATAAACTGAATCTGTACAAAAGAAAGATTGCCGGAGATAGGACTGTCGGGCCGATCCACCTTATTATATATTCACTGCTAAAGCACTGAGTCGTGATAAAAAAGGGAGAGGAAATGAACGGCCAAGAGACATAGGAAACGATGTGCTATATTCGTCGGGTACACTCCTTGATTGGCAACCTTATCTGTGTGGAAGCTCCAGCAGTTAGTACTAAGTTGTTAGGCATAATTCTGGAAAAGCGAAGCACAGCAACCTCGGTTAGGTTTCGATCGCACCCTGCCTTCTAGTGCGTAGCATACAGCGCGATAAAGCAAAGAAATACAGCTGCATTCAACTATCCCATTCCTCAATGCAGAACACATGCAGCACCTCGTCAATGGGATAGGCATCCAGACAACCAGGATTAACCAAGTAAATCCGTATGGGTCATCCATCTCTTGCCCGCTTGTCCCCTCCCGATACTTGTGCTACGCCTTTTCACTATTCAAAATCAATCGAATCAATGACACAATTTCATAGATGTAGTAAGTAAACCGGCTGCCTAAAAAAACTGATCAAATCTGAGCTCACTCTCATCTCTGCGCCCTAAAATTACGAAACTCCTACTGCTCCACCAACCTGGCGGTTACCAGTAGATTTCGTCTTATTTACTTCATATAGGTACTCTTTTTTTGATAAATGATGATATTTTGGTTTCCATTATGGGGCTCATCTAAGGCCATATTTTTACATCAGCGTAAATCTATTTGTCCAATCTTTTTACCTATATTCCTTTTTCTACATGAAGCAATCAATGACTTTTCAAGCACAAATTGCTGAAATGGCTCCTCACATATAAAATATTCTACTTTTCTTTTTCTTCTATCGAACATTTTTCTCATGTATCAAGAAATTTGCCAACTGTAATTAATTAAAAGAGTTTGCACCGGTTCCTTCTAAAATTTTAGGCAATTGTCAATTCAACTAAACGACAACCTCATTGATATGATGAGTACACCTGTCAAATCCAATTGCTTCATAATGCCCTACCTGACAGCCGTCTAAAATCTGACAAAAAAAACTATGCTCAGATCAAAGCAAGCATTATGATTATTAATGTTATTAATAGTTACAGCCTGAAGATTATCTCATACTGCAAAAGTATAAAGCATAAATAATAAATGCGAATAGGCGCAGAGATCTGTCACTAATGTAAGCATGGTTCAACATTTTTTAAATTAGATTTCAAAACTTATTTAATGTCAAAAGATTCCGCAATCTTCTTCAATTTTTTAGGCCATCCGATATCATGTCTTTCCCTCCCCCCCCCTCCCCCTAGCATTCCAGAACAGCGGTTAAGCAAATATTTCTGTAAAAGATGGAAAGCTACTTTTACAACGGATTGAAAGATAAACTACTATTAAATCTAACGAATTAGCGTGAAATCCCAACTATACTAACTCAATCTGATGATAAAGAAGATCTAGTAACATTTCTCTAGAAGTCGAACTTAACGATCAGACATTTCTTTACATTGGTAGCAACATCAACCATCATATTGTATTAGAAAAGATAAGTGTTAAAAAGCACAAAATGCGCATTTTGCAACGCATACTCTACGAAAAGAAAATAAACGCTTCCAAATAACGTAAAGTCCCATTCAAAGACTCGCTGATATTATTCTAGAAGAGTGGTTTTTCATCACGACTCACGACTATGATAATGACTTTAACCACGGTGGAAATCTTAGAAAGCTCGTTTCAGGAGAGAACTTCACTTCCCAGTGTTATGGGGGTGACTCATTCATTCAAGCCAACCGTATCCAAAACAATCATGCTTATATTTTAGAATCATATCGAAAACACAAGGCAATTGGAGATACTCGTCAACAATAAGGGATAGGGTAGAGTGGGTCTCGGTTCGGCTACAGATAAGAAAACATCGCCTCGCAGCACCTAAGTGAAGCGCCCAACCTCCACAAAATCAACAACCCAAATAAGAGAATCGAACAATTGGGCTCAGCTATAATAATGGTCTAATCAAGCGCCACGATCATATGCGTGGCTCTATTGAGTTATTTCGATCTCTCTTTTGGAATAGTAGATCAGATTTTTCCTGTGTGATCGTTTGCCTATCGAGTAAGACATGGCCATGGTTTCCCTTATTTCATGGGATAGAGATAAGAAAAAAAAAAAGAAAATCGAATGCTTATTTCCCATCAGGTACTATCAAGTTTTATTGAGCTTTAGTCTCGACAATATAGGCAACAATATATGAAGATTAGAATCACTAAATACAAGCAATTAAATTTCATACTTTATCGTATATGATAACCTATAAAACTGACGAAATAGACCCACTTTATTTAGCAGTAAAGACATCAACAGATTTGAAGAATGAGAGAGGAAATGAAGAGAAAGATGAGGGTAGATGGAGAATGAGAAGAAACATAAGAGATAGACTCGGACATGAACGCTGATGGTCAACACACAAAACCGCAAATCGGAAAACATGCAACACTTTAAATACTGCCATATGCAACACTATAACAAATTGTTTCTATAAATTGATATTTTAATATCGCAAACGCGCAAATGTTGCAAAAACATATTGCTACTCTCGTATAGAACATTCTAGAGATACTTATTTGGTATTTATTAGTTAATTTTGTGTGGCTTAAATATGCAAATCGAAGCATGAAATAATACCTTAATTGAACTTTTCACCAATAAATAAAAACCTGGGGGGATTTTATGTATATTCTCCACTTCATTTTCTCATAAATAAAGCAGTGATTGCAAACATTATATACCTACCTATCAACTGTCAACCGATTATACTGATGATCACGTATCACTCATTTATTTCGAGCTAGAAAAGCAGATAGCGAACATCCGAATAGGAATACGAACGAAGATTGCATGAGTGATAAGAGGGAAAAATGCAAACAGCCGGAAGGCATTATGGTGAAAGGGTATCAAACACATCCATGCTCAATACGCAAGAACGGGAACAATCTGAACTGCAGTCCAGGTCAACAGATGTTCAATAAGTGAGAACGGTGGCCTTATCGAAACGACTCTATTACAGTTTCAAAGATGAACGCGTGGGTGCATCAATGACATCAACAACAGCCACATTCCATACCCTCATGCAGCAACAAGCTTTGAAAACCTGCAGAATAGCGTTCTGCAACATTTTATAGCAGGATTGAAGTAATTACCATACCCATAAAGGCGAGGATTACACTTGAATACTTCTGACAGGAGAATGAGGGAAGGATTCTAGGTTAAAGATTTTTAATTATGGGTAGAATTCGGCCGGTATGGATCGAGATAAACTTTGCGGATAAGCAGTACAAATGAAGCAATCGAGGGCACCCTCTAACAATCTGACATCAGGAAACGAAACAAGTAATCCGGATGTACAATACGGTATTCCAAAATGGGCCATATAAAACCACTTGATGATATTTAGCACAACAACGTTTATATATTTTGCAATTATGGATGAGTGTAACATTTCAACTTCGAATCAAATTGCACTAATATGATGGACAATATCCACGGGAAATAACCCAATTCCCATTTCATTATTCAAATACCACATTAAATTATTTTTTATTTTAATGAAGAAGACAAATAAAGAGTATTCAATTAGCATTATCTGTTCGTCAGCAGTGAAAATTTCGTGAAAAATTTTACTCTTTATAAGCAATGACGAATAAAATTTGCAATTTTGCATCAAATAATTACAATTTTTGTTGTCGAATATGAACTTCAAATGATCGAAAATCAATAGGCAATCGAGAAATCAAAAAGTAGCTGCCACTTGAAGGCTCTAAAACTATTAAAAATCGTCAAAAACCTATTTCGAATCGCTTAATGAAATGGTATTCCCTTTTAGGTTAGCGACTAGCATAACATCCTTTATATTATTTTAGCAGCTGATAAAATAGAATAATTGCAAAAATGGGGCCAATGATTGCAAGAATGGATTTCCAAATGGTCAAAGATCAAAAATAATCATTCTCAGGTTTGCAACTATAAAATACACAACGACAGTATTACTTCTTTATGTAATTTATGAATAAAAGAGTGCACATAGGTCACATATGAATTGAATCTAGTTCGATTACTGATGTGCACAACAATAAGGTTCATCTCCCTATCACCTCAACCCCCCTCCCCCCTGGTCATGGTCGATGCAACTGCTGTATAATGTCGCAAGAAACATATCTACCCGTTACTGCCATGATTTACCATCTCTTGGCACATTGTCGTATCCTCCCATTTAGAACTTCAACAGAAAACCTGACTCCGATGTTCTAATACCAATTATTGATGCTACTTTCCCAAAAAAGATGATACGTTATGCTCTATCGCATTATCGAAGAGGATAAAATATATGTACTGGAAGATTTATATGGTCATCAAAATAATAAACTATGCGACAATTCCATTCCTAATTTCCTTAAATTGTTGTAAAGAATCTTTAATTTACAATGCTTAGAGGAGATTTCATTACTTACGAAATATTACGTCTGTTGCAGCGAAAAAAAAAACAAATTCATCAATTTTTATGGAATGAGCAAATCATTCAACACTATTTTGAAATAAATAAGGCTAACATTTGCTTTAACTTAATAAAAAAACTGACATTAGATAACATGGTACATCTGCAACTATAAATTCCATTGCATATATCACGAATATACACATAACTATATATACATATATATCATTTTCTAGATGTTTGAAAAATTGCACATAAACATCTGAAAGAGATTGTCATAAACACCTATTACTCATGCCATTGCTGTCCCTGTAAAATATTCTAACAAATCTCATTCTTTCAAATATGTACCTCACCATTAAAAAAAGAGGAAACAACTTGATGAGTCTGCAAGTATATGCAATATTCTTCTGCCTCTTTATAAACGTTCAATAACCCTATAAACAATATAAAAATCAAATTAAATCACAAGCACACAAACGTATACGTACTTGTGCTCACAATCAAAACGAAAAGCTAATGGGTGAAATGTTATTCCCACAGAACACCTTTGCAGTATTCAGACGATAATAGAAGCAGATGAGACGGTATTCGCCGAGGTCAATGCAGCGTTGTGAAGGCTACATGGGAATACCTGAAAATATCATCCGGAAGTCAATATAGTACCAAAGCTTCAGATGAAAATTGCTTCATGCAATGATCAGGGAATAAAGGAGGAAGCTGAGGACAGCGGTTCCGTGTCTAAGATGACCGGATTGTTCCCTTTATATATGGAGCTCCGCTACGATAAGTGCCAAAAACTCCATTATTATAAGAGCCCAATCGATTCAGTATTTAAGATTTGGCAGCGCAAAAGAAAATCTTACGCATGAAATGGAATGAACAATATACAACAAGAGTATATCAAGAGTTTCACAACAATCAACGTGTAAAACCAATTGAAGTCCGAAAAAAAAACTGCAGAACTTCTGCCTAAACACAAAATATAGGACGATCAAGTGCCTGTATACGGGTGGGGAGGAGAGGGTGGAGGGGGGAGGAGAGGAAGGTGGGCACACATAAGAAGGGGTCAAATGACTCACTTGTCCTTCCTATCTGGCAAAATCTGCGCCAAATTAGTGAAGCACAGTAGCACTCAGGCAATATACTTAAGACAAACTACACATTAAAGGAAATGCCCCCACACTGATTTCTTCTGTCTATGAGAGGTCTTAATGCTCTAGGGCAAGAGTTGTGCTCGATGGACCGCCTACTGTGGCGAAGAGTACTCATACATGACTAGCACTCAAACAGTTGCTGAATAAAAGTTTTTCATAGTCGTTGTCACATGCCAAATTAGAATAATGATATGACCTTGATGTCTAAATCCCACACCATCGTCTCTATATTGAGATCGGTTGGTGCTTGAGATAGACCCTTGCCACCTTCGAAGACAATTTCATCGTTTGTCATGAATTCGAAGTGAAGACGCCATTCCACATCAACTCATTATTAATACGATCACTTTAGAATATTTATGGAAAACTTTATACACATCAACTGGGCAATAAAAAGTTTTCAACTTGGTGCCCATCGGAGTTATCTCAACAAAATCAGCTCTTCTAGCAATATCGCCGATACCGATGATGTAAGAATGGAATAGGTGAAAAACCGAACAACATTCCGACTAT
>JAAVTS010001970.1:0-16981 GCA_022845575.1 Baylisascaris ailuri | reverse complement strand
GTAGTGAGTTAACGATGGAAACCAACCGGTATCTGTACAGAATGTAGGTGTTGCCGATAGAGGGATCGGCATTACAAAAGATCGGCATTACTCCCCAAAAACTTATCGTGATCGATACCACTCTGATTACACTGCCACGTTAAGAATCTTTTGCCTGGAATCACTCGAATATCGCAAACTTCGTTAAAGGGTGCAATTAAAAATAGAATTTCAGCAGCGAAAACGAGTTAAAGCTTTCTGATAGTCAAAAAATGTTATTGGCACCCTCAACTTAAAAATGGTGACAGATGAAATGTTCTGCAAAATTCGTCAACAGACAAAATCGTAATAGTACATAAAAATAAGTGGCCATCCCAAACAATTTTTTTAGAAGTTAGACAAGATAAAAGCGGTCGAAATGGGTACGTAATTTTGACGACGCATCTTATTAACTCGCCCTCCTCCCTCTCCCCCCTCAATGAATATGTCGAACGACCCATTCTTTTACATGGCTGCAAGAGTAACAATCGAATGACAAGTGGTAAAGCCCAACAGATACAGTCTTCGAAACTTACTAAAGGAATACGTATAGAATGCAATCAAGACAGATGCCCCCTTCAGCTCGAAGGGATTATAACTGCTTAGAAATCGCCAAGATTTTTAGCTGTTCCAACCTCCTTCCGCTATCCCTCCCCCCCATCTCATCACAGTGGTAGAATAAAACCTAATAATCAACTGCACAACCCAACAATGAGATTAACTTACTTCTTTGTTTGTTTCAATGCACCAGACTGTATGAAAAAGAACAAGAAGACCGAGTAGGACCTAAGCAAATACAATAATAAAGTGAACCAGATATCCAATAAACACGAGCAGCGATCGAAACAACAATAACGATATCGGCATCAAGCTTATTCCAATGGAAAAGAAGAATCACCCCTTGCAGCGTGAGTAAATGTTTATGCGATAACTTGTCATGAACCATTCAATTGCTATAATCTCGAAGATTAGATGCCATTAAAATGTCATCAGAAACACCATTAATGCAGATAAGAAATAAAATAGGATATGGCATCTATAAAAACTTCCTTTTAGGATATCAATATGAGTTCGGTTTGGCGCAGAGTAACTGTCTCCATAGAAACGAAAACGTTATACTTTCCCAATTTCAAGGGTAATTTTTAATGACAAACACATTAAAAACTTTTTCACAGTCAACGTACACAATTGCAGCTCGAATTACATCATTCAACGTAGATAAACAGTTGTCTAAACAAGAGATGAATTGCCACGGGTCACGGAAAAGCACAACTATGAGGGGTTTGAAGGATTTTTTTAAATTTAAAATGACCTCTTGTCGCAATTCTGACGGTTATCTGGGGAACCTTACAAGCAGAGAACATTGGACTAATTAGCTGACATATTTCCACCGAAGTGACACATGGTTTCTTCAGAAAATGTGAATGGAATGTACACTATCAAAAAAAGAAGGAAATATAAATAAGACATGCAACGCATGAAGACAATAGTAAGCAATAATGAGATTGCTTTTGCAGTGCTCCTTAGATAAGGAATTGGAATATTGTCTTGCGTAAATGAAATCCTATTGCTGAATTTACTAAGAGTCGTGAAGGATGAGAGAGCAATAATCATGATTGCTAAAACTTAGAAGAAAGTAGTCCATTAGTACATCGTCATCTACGAAAAAAAAAAAAAAAACCTAAAAGAAAATACGAAAAACAGATAGAAAGCTATAAATTCCACAATAAATAACCAACTAACCACACAATGTACCGCCTATCAAAATGTTACTTTATGTAAACAACAATAACAAAACAGAAATACAATGTTGTGGAATTTAAATTCGCATATCAATAAATCACCGGTGTGCCACAACAGATGATAATGGTAGTGTACTCTTATTTCATTTTATTAGCGTAATAGATTTTCGATTGGGTTGTATCATTATATCACCACAGCTAAAAACAGATCTCTTCATATTTTCCATCACCGTTTGGGTGCTTTCTTAGGAAATTGAATTATTAATAAGATCATAATTTTCGAAGATGTTACAACTGGATTCCCATCCAAATTAAAAAATTAAAAAAAAAAAACTTCCCCTCCCGTGCTATTCGGCACCCGAATCGTTTTTCATCTCCTTTTGTGAGTTCTTTTAAATGTCATATTATTTTATGGAATTCTAATGGCAATAAAAAAAGCTATTTCCCATTCGTATGATGTTTGGCGATGTTATGACTGTGCGTATGCATCAATCTGCTAGTCATAGCTCACGAATCATAAAGCATATTTTGTTAGGTATTAACTATACTTCAGGTTAATCTGCAATTAACAGCCTCACATCCACTCATCACGGCTAAGTGCCATGAAATATGCAAGTCAAATTTGGTATATAACCTTGTTTAACCTGCCGGATACGGCATAAAAAATTCATTGAAGAGTTGCACAACTTATCAGCTTCACAGGCGGAAATATTACAAGCTTTGAGCATTCTCTTTGGATATCAGGGCAAGTTTTCAACCTGACGAACTTAAATATGAAGGCGCCTATTGTCACATACCCTATCCGCCATCTCCATAGTACAAACTTCAACCTTCCTCCAGTTTTTACTATCTCAGTATAGTTTCATGCCTATCAAATATAGAAGAAACGACCGAATAAACATGCTCAAATTTACACTGTCAACTGTAGTTTATTGCCAGCTATTTTCCACTAGTAATGTCTAGGAGATGCTTACTTTAAGAAAACCGCAACTTCAATCACCCCTCCTCCAAATTGCAATATCTAGTTTTTGTTGTTTTTTATCGGCTATCACTCATGTCAAAGCAATCAAAAAAGCCATCTTGTCTTTCCATTACTACTTTAAAAAAAATATCTTAGGTATATGGCACTTCCCGTCGACTAAAGAGTGCTTCCCCACCGCAGAATCCATTAAACGCTTCCCGTAATTACACGAATCAAAAAGCGGATCGGATCGCGTTGAAACCGAAATACATCCTTTGATATACAATCAAACTAACATCTGTCGTTATTGCCAGCTGCTTAAAAAAAGAGTTATTAAAGTCAATTAAGAGTTATTAAAGTCAACTGACATCACATCCTCTCTTCTTTAATTGAAGAGCAATCTACCACGAATTGCGCAATCTTCAGCTAATCAACGGCAATCGGAGAGCAAATACTCGCATAAACATCTCTGAGTAGTTAATCTACGTGCATTTGCATACTGCCCAATCCAAAAACTACAATAATAATGCCCTTTCCACTTAAGTGTTTTGACCACTTATACAAATATTCGTCTCTCGCTGACGTTATTTATGCAAATTGTAGTGATTATAGGCGCCGATATGCTGTAAGATAATTCAAAGACGGCACAACCACCGTTTACCAACATAAATCACTTCATAACACAACCTCATAAGCACCGCTTATTAGTTGATTATTTTCAGAGTTACATACAACACAAGTGGCTACTAATTGTATCACAATGAATTTGTCGCAGTTGCTTCGACCTTCTTCCTTGATTTTACAACGTTCGCCAGGTAGAATTCACCTGCCTAAAACAAATTCATCGATAATCCTAAATAATAAACGGCATATTCTGGGAATTTTACACAACGTTTAGAAATTTGACATTTCAGCCACCGTCACTAACAGATAGAGGCGTAAAGATGTACACATAAGATAATTGTTCGCAGAAGTTGACTACCATGGGAGTTGAAAAATCCAGGCTCATTGTAGATACAAAATTGCTGAGACCTTTTCAAGGAGGTGGGCCAAGTAAATAGTTTTCAGGCTCAATATTCAATCACAACTACACAGTAAGATATCTTTCAATAAAACGGATGAGCGACAATGCTCGATTCGACATTTAAAGTGGCAACGCATAAACAATCTATCCTCTTCAGTGCCAAGATCAGACTAGAAAAAGGCTTAAGAAAGGAAGGGGGGGGGGGTGGGAAGAATGATTATTGAATGAAGTACTTAACGCATTGCCAAATATAGGAAATAGAAAAGAACAGCACAGAACAACTCTATATATAGAACAAATAATAAGAAAAATTACCGTTATGCCTTCAATAAAGAGGATATCATTTAATGTTCCCGTTGAATGGGCAATGCATTTTGAAAACGCAATAATTTTCACAGAAACAACAACAAACACTAAGGTAATTGTCAATTCCCTACCGAGCAAATTTTCATAGTATCACTTAACGAAGATAAAAACCATTCACTGGATACCTAAATATTTCTCCAACGATCATCCCTCTCTTCAAGCACACATCTTATAACCTCTGGTTTTCTAATCAAGTTTATATGGCAATCGAATAAATAAATAAAGCACTCGCCCTATAAGACGATCTGACGAGAGAGCCGCTAGCGGTGTACAGAAAACCAAGGCCATCATCGATGCGTTTCCATTCATCGAATTTAGCCGACGTAACCCACTCTTTAACGAGTGAATGCGCTTTGTTGGTTACATACATTGACCCAACGTCGGCGCATCAACACCTGCAAATTCCAGAACGTATTTTAGCATACCTTAGCATCTCCGTTAATGAAGAAGAAAAATGACGAAATATGGGGAAACTCTGTTTCGTAAAATACAACAGCTCTTGGCATGGAGTGAACAGAAAAGATAACAACCTTAGAGACTAGCCCAAAATAAAGCTGCTTCAAAGACATTATTCAATCGTACCAAAAGTACTAAGACAAAACATTTCGAATATTTCTATGTGTTTCTTTGAATCGCATAACTATATATTCTCAATTTAGACCGCACATCAGGATCTTACCGTGAAACCGATCAATGCAGTTCTCCTCACTCCAATATTTGTAGCTAAGAACGCCAGCGATTCCGCAAGCTGAGCCGATACTTCGAAGAATACCCAGCCACGTTGCCGAAAGGCCTTGTGATCTGCCGTAGCCTATCGCAATCTGAACAAAATTGTTCCTCGAGAAATCCGAAAAGTTAGAGAATAGCAGAGACACACTTTACTAATACACCTGAGGGCGTTCTAAGCCTGCAGGGATTATTTTCATTATTACCATTCGAATCACCGAAGTGGATAGACGCATCCCGACCCGCCTATATTAGCAAGGAATGCCTTTAATATAGTGAATTCTGCGCGATTAAATGCCTATCCGATTTTATTTCCACCCAGATAAGGCAACACCTCAGATCGAATGCAACATCCTTCGGCATCAACAGCTGAAAGTATTTCAGGGAAATGGTGGGAAAGAAACTTACCCCATCGAATCCGAGTACAGTCATGTAGAGTAAGGCAAGGCCGAACGCTGCTGTGAATATCGTTTGACTCCAGTAAACGTGGAAAACGTAGAAAAAACTGTTCCAACAATTGCCAATCTCGTCGCTTTGTTCACTCATTCTGCTGCTTCTTTTTTTCCTCTCATCATCTGCAATACAAGTTCGTTTAATATGACACATTGCTCTCAAAAGAGTTCTGCGGATCATCACCGATCCTGCTGTTCCATTCACGTAACTCACCAGTAATGTCACAGAGATAAACGATTAGCAAATTATATCTGCATTCAGGCAAACAACCTAACACATTTAATTTCGGAATCACATGTCATGTGTTGGATCGCTTCCAAAAGCATCATCACATAAGAATGCCAGACGATATTTTTTTGCAGAAAATATTCTATGCTTAGGTAATTCTGAAGCATATTTTATCACCTGTTGAATTAAAATATTGAATGCAAAATGCACCTCGCCGATAGGAACCGAACATATACTCTTCTAAGAGAAAAGGAATCAATAAGAGAGCAAAAGATGGAAGGATGGATAGGTTTACGGTGACCTGTTGCTCAAAAATAGGCTGTCTGCAATCGCGCTCAGAAGATAGAACGTATTGCAACACAGGGTGAGTATCGAGAAAATACAAACATTCTATAAATTATCATAAGGATGAGAGAACATAAATATAAATAAATAAATGAATAAGTAAATAAATAAACAAATAAATAAATACATAAATAAATAATAAGCAATAAACAAAATATAAATAACATAAATAAAACATTAGGAAAAAATTTATAAACAAAATATTAGAAAGACTAAAAGAATTCTGGAGTTCTTTAGAAATTACACGAAGTGCGTGCAATACTGCAAAGTGTTTGCATCCCTCCTAATCGATCGATCTGGTGCCTCCTTTAGCGCTACGTATGCAACTATTTTGTTTTGTCGTCAGTATTCAAATGTGCATGCTTTCTTTTCCTTATCAGAGTTCAGCTTTTGCTCTGACTGTTTGCCTATATGAATGGATAAACTATGTGGAATTTATTGTGTTCACTCTACCTTTACCGTCTTTAAATGGTGTTCTTGTTGCAAGTTACAGAATAGTAAACATTACGCAATAGAAATGCTTCTAGCAGCCATGAAACAAGCTTCCATATGACAAAAAGAATGCAAGCAATTTCATATCCCAGTTGATCAATGAGAATACCGGATAACGATGGTGAGATAATCGCAGAAGACAGATCAATCGTTTTCATCATTGCATTAGACACTGAAAGTAATAGTGAGGAGACACCGATTATATGCAATCCACAAGAAATGGTGCCCTGTCGAGTGTCGCCACAATGACGGTCACCATGCTAGACAGCCTTTTCAGTCACCATGCCAGAGAGCCTTTTCCACTGAAGCATAGACCCAACGCCAGTGCTCCAACTGCCTCCTCCCCCCCCCCCCCCTTCCCCTAGCAAGTAATTAGGCACATCTAACGCTGCAACAACAATCAACACTTTAACATTTCTCCCTTGTTATATTTTAGGACCACTTTCAAGATGGATAACTATTACTCAACCGAGCGTAGTAAATGTTGTCTATTTGAACGACGATCCAGCCCCCATAGGCAACAACTTCGGAAATGAATTCTTCGTCAGCGGCATAAAACAAATTAGCAGTCATAAATTGCAGTGGTTTAGCTTGTGAATTACTAATGTGCTGAAGTTTGTTGATGCATGAAATAACCGGTAGTACCTAAGGAAATGAACTGGAACGCTGGAATGTCCTGGAAACGAAAGCGAGAAAATTGAGTGGGTAAGTTGAGGAATATTTTTTAGCGAAACGAACCGTAAACTGCGTCATTATGAACCGTAACGAATTGCCTTTTAACTACTCATCTTAAGCTAACACAGCACAATACTAGCGGGAAAACATTCTCGATATCATGCAGCAAAAGCTTCGCCAATGCTGATATCGTCGGAAAGTTGTGAACAATATTTTCAAGTGACTGCGTTCATTCGTTCTTATTTCTACTTGAATTAAAATTCCGTCGACTTTTAATGCAATCGTTTGCAGTGGATGTTGCTGTGTAGATATCAGACGTTTTTGTAGAAATGCTACGAGTGATCATGATAAAGCGACATACTACGGTGAATTGTGACGGCCTTACATTATATGATTATACGCAAGACCTAACCTGATAGTGTTTTACGTTCCTTTGCCGTCATTACCACAATCCAGTCCTTTGTGAACGCCAGCTTTTCGGCTTCACTTGCCAAGCATCCAAACAAGCAACATAAAATCGCCAAAACGAGATGAATAATCGATATACCGTGCAACACGCCGTTTGATGAGTCATCCATCTATAAATTCACCGCGGTTATATTAAATTTTTGTGGCGACGTAATTAATACCGCTGAAGTAAAAACCATCATCTCCACATATTGCAATCGTCCACAGTATGGTTTTGCTCAGTTGTCCTCACCTCATCTAAGTTTTATGAGATGTGCTCGCAATTGCTAACATACAGCCGAGAAACATTTGTTCCGATTGCTAAATTTCTATTTTCACAGAATCTAAACTGCTAATATAGGTACCATCAATCAAGACCACTATTAGCAATCTTTTCCGCGTCGTTTGCAACTTTCTGGGTAGAGGTTTGATTAGACTGGAGTATGGTCTATATAAACGTTACTATAGGTAAGTCACTGGTTTATGGGCTCATTGGCAATACTGGCCAAAGATAGGTAGGAGTTTATTTTCCTGGCTTTAGCCAACACATAAGTCAACATCACACTGAAGTCCGCAGACGTTCCATATTTCCCAGTCCTACCCAAATAAATAAATGGTTTCTCTATTGGAAGTGATCAGAGTTTATTAGAAGCACAGGATAGTGAACAGAGCACGCGATGAAGAATTAGCAGAGTATACGCTAATACGTGCCCTATCGCAACGATAAGATCACCTAGATAGAGGGTGCTGGTGAATGCCGCACCGAAAATTATCTGATATTTTGTTGGCGGATACTCTTTCAGCTCGAAAAAAGGATAAATATATTCACAGCGAATCTTATTCAATGTGTTTTTTCACCGCCCTCCATTTTAAGCGACCTTTAATTGTATCAACTACAACAAGCACGGTAGGAATAGTGATGCAATGCAACGAGTTTTTCTGCCATTGACGAGAGAAACTCATGAAAGAGGATGTTGCAACGCCATCCGCTGTTTGTGCAGCCCTTAGCGTTTCTAATTGAGGCTTTTCTCTTTTTTTCAGAATATTGTAAGGTACACTTGCTAACGCAAGCATCTCCTGTTAATGTCACGCATAAACTAAACACTTACAGCTCTTCCATAGTTCATTGTTATACTTGCAGCTAAAAGTGCCGCCGATAACGCAACGTTCACGTTGTTAACTGCGAGCACGGTAAGAGTTCCTGAAAGTAAAGTTGTCTGCAACCTTCAACGTTTTCCCTTTTTCATATGCCCTGTTGTAACGAAGAATCAAACCTTCTTCAATCTATCATTGTTGTGCTAAAGCATAACTTCACAACAATCTATATGAAGCGTGGCGATGAGGATGAAGGTGAGGGGGAATGCTCTTCTCCCACTTTATATCTCTGTTGTACACATAGTGGAGTGCTTTTAGCCTCACTCATGCTAGATGCACACACATCTAAGCTGCTACAGCTGCTCAAGCGAGCAAATTAAGTCAACTCTTCTGCAACTTCCAAAAAATTGTCTTCCTTTGTGTTTCACATTGGCATGTCGTATCCACTTGCCCATTGCAATAGAACATTGGGACGCATCAACACAGCGAACGGTTTATGAGCTAGTTCTGCATTCCAACATTGACAGGTCCATGTTGAGCTCACACTATTTTACAGCACATGGGAATTAATCGGGATCTCATAAATTCAATGCTAACCTCTCTTCCTGGTTTGTCGATCCAACCAACTGCCAACAAACCAACTCAAAACCATTATGACGACCACTCGATGAGCTGATTCAGGCACACAAGACGGATACCTCCTATATATTCCAGAATTGATGTGACTGCGAACGTCCATAAGCGATCTCCCTGCAATACTCAATAAACGAACTTTTCAAATACGGTCACGCCCTTCGACAGTTCAGTTTTTATGACGTTCAGCACGGTGTACTGTAGCCTTGTATCGATTGAAATGCAATTCACACAACATAGCAAACACATAATCTTGATCATCGAACCCTACTGTTGTTGCAGAATTTTAATGTGAGCGAATGCATAGATAGAAGATACTCAATTCTACTTCAGTGGGGAATCTATTTGAAACGACGGCACTTTCTACAACATTGATTGCGATAGCGATGTGACAACACTGTCAGCAAATCGCGACCACACACACAACAAATATTCCATCAAATGCAGTCATATTCCCGACGCATCTGAACTAGTGATCTTTCCTATGTGGAGCTCTCTCACTGAAACCCTTGTTCTTTTGTTTGTGGCCTTAAGTTTCCTTTCCTCTTCGCTATCGATCAAAAGCTGTGCGCACACTCATACCAGCTGGACAATCTAGCACTCATTCCGCTTGATGAGAACCCCCAACGTACAGTTGATAAATCCCACGAATGGCTCTATCTCAACGTGTCTACGAGGAGGGTTGTGCTCAGGTTACCAATCCCTGAATCCCTGTCATATTATTTGCACATCACTTCGTCCATTACAGCTCTAAGACAAAACAGTCGTTGCGAATAAAACACAAGTATTCATAAGCGCGTGTTTCATATCTTCATAGGCACGCAGGTAAAAGGAAGTCGCCAGCTTACAATTGTTCAGTCTCATGGGAAGGATGACTGTTGTACGCTTCCAAACTTATCTCAAAGTTCAAAGAAACCCACAATTTGAAGCTCATAAACAACAATAGTGACTGCCTACACTACTTTCGGTACTATTCAAATATGGCGTTTGTTTCAGCAATCGGTAATATTTCGTACGTTTAGCAATATTATTTTGTTCGAAAACTCAACTCGAAAAAGAAATCCGAAATCAGACAGCGAAAGAAACGACGTCTCTTCGGTTTCATGGCACTCCAACCGCTCTGTGCGTGCGCGGCTCGTCCATTAGCAGTGGTGCGCGAGCGCGGTGCATCGCCAAAGTATTGCAGCGACTCTGAACTTTCGTTTAGCTTTGCGGCATCCTAACTACCGTACTCGGCAACTCTATTGAGTACGGTCGATCTCGACTGTTCCATTCAACCATTCATACATATTGGAAACCCCTCATACGATGACCTTTAAATTTACAATTGTACTTCTTTGAAAACAAAAAAAACTTACAATGCATGAAATCGTGTAAGCAGTGTATAGTTTCACAAAGGCAAATGTTGAAAATAAGCTCAGAAAGCGTTCCCTAAAAATTCTGGTCTTTAGATTATACAGTATTCAGTCATAAAAAATCGTTTTTTTTCTTCATAAAAATTCCTTCATGAACTCCAATTTTTTTACCTTTCATGATATACGCCATTGTTCGTTCAACGAACTCTAAGAAACCCATAAATCCAGGCACATATTCAAATAATCTGCCGTCTATCTCTAACAGGTCGAAAGACATAAAATTCAAGGCACTTAAGGTAGTGAATAAGTTGTTATAAAACAATCTACCCGTAATGCTCAAGAGATTGCAAAACACCAGAGCTTTCTCTTAACGCTCAGCAGTGAGCATGACGTTCATAGGGGAGTCAAGAGTGCAGAATATTCTTACAAAATTGCTGATGCATATTAGGGATATTTGAAGTAGTGAGTACACACTCGAAAAGGGGAACGTAGATGCGTAAGCTACGAACTACGAAAACTGGGTTTTGTTCAAAAATCACTCATATAGGTTGAGAACAGTAAAAATATTGAGTAAATAATCTGTGTTCACCAGACCTAAGGTGTCATCGTTTACTTGCTTTACCGCATTGTTTCTAATCGTAACCCAAGTAGTTCATTTCGAATATTCCTTTCTGAGCGGATCCCTGAATGCATGAGACATCCTCACGCAAGCAACTATAAATGCACTCCTCTTTCAGTGCTTTCAGAAGGAGGTTTACACCGTGTCGATCCCCTTCCATCAAAAAATTAGCCATAGAAGACATGAAAGGTTCGAATATGTTGTTCACTTATTTCTACCCTTCTCAAGACACCTTTTACACGTGCGCAAATATTTCATATTCACGTTCATCCATCCCTTTTCCATGCAACTCATTTCTAATTAGTTCGGACATGCCGCGTTGCATTATTGCTTTATCTCTTGCTCCCCTATCAGCACTCCTCATGAATCATTTATCTTCGAGTTGATTATTCTCTTATTAATTCGTTGCCATAAAATTGCGACTAAACTCATAGATTCAAAGGCAAAGAGGCCTTAATTCTCGCAATCTCTTCGACCATATACGATTCCATCTTACTGTAGTTAGCCTTAATCAGACAAGAAATGAAGTCAGAACAGTTGTCACACATACACATACATTAACGCCTCCCTTACCTTCTCCCTGTCGATGGAAGGAATGAGCTGCAAATAAACGATCAACTATCCTACGAAATATGGCTTAACCTCGTGTTGGCCTATCTCTGTTTCTGCCAATTTATGAACGAAATAACGCAACTTAGAATATAGCAAGTAGAAAAATGTTGGGGGCCGAGCCTTTATCAGTACTGCTGTTGGTTTATCGTTCAAAATTCCCTTGAACTTATTTAACATACTTTATCACATTTCGGGACATTGTGATGTAACAGAGGTCATCACATCCACATAGTTGAGAAGCATAACACCTCTAAACGGCCACCGTTTTTAGTAAGTAAACACTTGGAATCTCTGACACCTCATATTCTTCTCTCGACGTACATGTTCTTTTATCCTGTCCTATCGAATCTAGCACTTCAAGAACTCGAGTTGACGATGCGACTGAAACAGTTATTTAAACATGTTAGTTTCTATCGAAGTGGTAGTATCTCCAGAACTCACCAACGCTTTCCCATGGTGTTTCGATTGTTGACGGGTGCTTACGTAGCGGTAAGTAGGGGAACCTGAAAAACAGAATGCAGTAATTGCACGTTCGTTCGTGAGCAACGTTGCTAGCAGTGCAATTGAACCGTGGAACTTTTCAGCAGTTCAGTAACATGTTTGTTGATTCCAACGATTAACGGCTCATCGAAACATTTCCTCACTGTTTTTGGAGGTTTCTTTTTGAGGGATTGCTGTTGATGATTATAGCAATGCACTTGCAACCATATTGCAAAAGAATTTTCATTACGTGTTCATTTGAAGTGACGATATAAAGTAGGATTTAATGAGTGATTTTTGCACTTCAACGCAGTGTAATGTACTGTTATCTACTCCCAACAACCCCCACCCCTCCTCTATTCTACTCTTTCTCCTGTTTCCACTTAGCCAAAAATGCAGAGAGTGCAAATGCTAGAAAGCTGTTGGTGACATTTCTTTACGCCCTTAGCGCGCATTTCACGTTCTTCACACCACAGGGCTGTTTACATCGGTGAGTAACTCTTGATTCAGTAATAACGAAGAAAATTTTAAGCCCATTCCAGGAACGTGATTCAAATGTATGAAGATTTATATTTCATTAGCACAGCTGCATCCACACTCATATTTAATCAGGCTAGTGAATGCTCACTCGCCACGTCTAAGTGCCTCGAATACGATCTGCATGTTATCACCGATGAAGATTACATCCAAGAGGGCCCCAATGATGCTCCTTCATGTCTGACTGTTGCTGACAGGAAAACCAAAACCGTAACGTATACTTATACTTCAACGATGCTTCACCGTATGGAGTGTGCCACAATTACCACTTTCTCTCACAAAACCAATGAAGGCTCACATTGACTGCATAAAAAACAGCATATCGTATCCGGCTCTTTACACAAAGAAATACAACTTGCAACTTCTGTAGCCTCTTCACATGCTCATAAACAATATGAATGGGAAGCAAATTTACCTTGAGAAAACTATTCAACCATTAGAATGCATCACAACAGCTTTCATCGTTTGTGAGTGGAGTCCATTGGACAGTCACACACACACACACGTTTGTACACACATACGATATACTCACTTACTTTCAGTGTGATTTGCAAAAAAATAAATAAATAAATAAATAAATAGAAAAAATAAAAATAGGAGAAAAACTATGACGGGACAGATGAGGCGATATGTTTTTCCACATTCGATTCATCTCATCATACTTTTCACAATTTCTCACAGAATTGTGTTTTTTATATCTCAGTCGATTCAAATATCTATATCCCCCTTCAAAATTAATGTAAGTGATGAGATACGACAGCAGTCTGCAGTGCTCATCCCACTCACCAAACTTTGTTTTAGCGATTCCCGTGTTGAAAATGAAGGGCAAATAAGCAAACATCTCCATCGAATAGGCACAAGAGTATAGCACCTCTAACCGAGAATGGCAACAAGCAATGAAACAACAAAATACAAACCTCAGTAGTTCAATAATGCCGGCGATCGTTAAATAGTGAAAACGTCGACGACCGCACTCTGCGAAGTGAAATAGCAAAACTAAATGCGTTGCCACCGCAGTAGCACGTTAACTTGTACTATCCAAAAACCTTGAGGCGATTCGCATAGAACATTCGCATCTTCTCAGTGGTGTAAACATTTTTGGAATCTCAGATTTGATAATCAGATGCTGATCGTTCTCACTTATGTAAATATGTTCCTTCGTTGAGTGATGCACCACATCACATACAAATCCATTCGTATAGAACAATATTGAATTGATTCGTCATTCATTTAGCAACAACTATTGATTGGTTGATCACATGACTTGTGACAATAGATGTGAGTGAATCCGACTAGCAATCGCTTGTTTTTGATCTGCTTCTTCATAATAGGATCGAGCATTCGTAGAATCAATAACTTTTCATTGATGTGTGTGTTTTAAAGGCATTCACCATTGACCTATTGCGTCGTCAAGAGATTGCCATAGTGAGCGACAATCATGCAAACTAAACGACGAAAAATGAAAAACAGTTAATGTTGTCTTCATCTAATAGTGGCATTGTTAGCATTCATAGATAATGAATCTCTCGATAAATCACTTTAAAAGAGGAAACGTCAGCAATGACGATTCTCAAGAAACCCGGACCCATTACGTATTATTAATTATACCGTAGATCGGATGGAAGTGTCTGTCTTCTTGTTTGTTTATGAAACTCCACTTATGAACCTCGTTGGTGACGAATATGTCTCCCTTGCCACAACCACAATTGTCCACTTGTCGCCTAAAACTTCGCTTGTTCAGCAGTCAATTTGTCTAACAAATAATCAAAGAATTCGTCCTTTCTTTAAAATCAGTTTCTACACTATACTTATGATGCTACAATAAAAATAATATGCGTGCGAAACAGGTTCATTGAATTATAATATGAAAAAACTAATGAAATATGCATCTGTGAGCTCGCTGAAATTGCATAGTAATTTATGTTATCTAAATATGCGACGAGCCTAAATTTTCTTACATCAGCCGCCAATGCATTTAGTTCGCGCTCAAGTATATACAATTCATTGTTACGCCATGGCCGACCCTAACCAGTCGGACACAACTTCAACTGGTACTCCTCTGGGATCGGCTTCTCAATTACCATCTAGTATGGATTGATGTAGATTACGTTGTTCGTTGGTTCGTTCTCAGTTAGATTTCTGGTGGTGACTGAACACAAAATCATTAACGTGAATTTTAATAACGTAGAATGAGAGCGGGAATGATGCGTTTGTAGGTAGATAGCTGTAGTGGTGAGAGAGTTGGCAATAAATTATCAACAGCAACAGCGATTCTAGATCAAGTGCTCTGAAAATTTGCTCGCATGATCTACTGGAAGTAACCCGGTCAGTCACTTACTCGAAATAGAGTGCATCTGACGATTGGGCAAACACAATTAAAAGTGGAAATGATCCAATACGAAGACCGACTAGGAGGCAATGACAGCGGTGATAACATAAATCAAAATTCAAAGCTTTACATTTAAATTGTGCGAAAGTCCCCATTAAGTGAAACAAAAGCCCTACCAAAAGATTCAAAAGCATGGTTGTTTTTTTCGCACTCTCACTGAGCAAACAGAAACACATCGCTATAATTGTTTGATGACAAAAGACTTTAAGTGGCCACTACCGTTTTGTCGACTATATGTTCCAATAACGAGTCTAGAAACGAGTCTGCAACCAAACAAGCTTTCTTTTGTTGTTTCGATTCATCGCTGAATATTCAATTACAAATTTTCAGTGTTTTCTTATGATCGCAACACATCGGGTCCACTTTTTCCATCAGTGCACAGTGATTCGGTATCAACTAATAGAACGTAACCGCAACCGTTATCCATGCAGACAAAACAATGGCTATTTCACATGGAGCTGGCAATATCACATATTATTAGTTATTATCACACCATTGACCAGTTACCATTTACCATACAACAACACAGTTGACATTTAGTAGAACGATAAATTCGCCTCTTTTCTTCGATTAGCTGTTAGAACCTGCAGACGCCATACTTGGTGCCACCGGAAGACAACAGAAATCCAGTTTATACACATTCCGGACTCTTTAGAAAACATAGAGAAGCATGTGAGATATGACTTGTGAGCCTTTTAGTCACAAGTGACAAACGCTTCAATGGTTCGATAAACGTACTTAATAAGGCATGGGATGATTTTAGTGAACAGTTATTTGCATCGACGGCATGTTCCTTACGATTGAACCGATGCAAAATTATGTTTAGTAAATATTTGAAAGGAGCTACATGCCGCGCCATAAGAATTTACAGAACTTCACATCACCAACATATGTGAATAGATTCGAGGAAATTTAATGCTTGAATGGGCTATGGGGTTTGTTGCATTGTGAACAATGGATTTAAAAGTTGAGCCATTAACGAATCGAAATAATAATAATACGAACACAATCCTCATCACAATGAAACAATACACTGCTAGAATAGAAGAATGCTGGTTTGAATACAACATCGGATGATTTCCTTGCCGAATGTTTATTTCGTCTTCATTCGCATCCTTCTGAGTGACACTTGCCATCGCCATTGTTTGGTACGCTTTGTCGCGAACACTTCCTTCATTTCCACAATTATACGCTGTGCTATACCGTTGACTGTTGTTGCTATCTCGATGATCGAATGTTGGCTGCTTTTATTTCAGAAGTCCATCAAGGGCGCGTGCGATTTCCTTTCCGAAGCAACCGAGTTATATGCGCGAATGGCGCAAATGGCGCCGGGCATTAGCAGCACATAGTGATCGAGGGGAGCGTCCTTTGAAGCAAGACTCATGGTGGTCCAACAGTGCGTTTTCCATCAACTAGAGTCCAATCAGCTGAAATATAACTGCTATAAGACTTAGGCTAAGGATGAGAAGAGAAATAGCGCTGCATGCACATATAGATATTATTATTATTATTACATAAATTTACTGCAAAATCTTAATTGTAACAAAGATATGTGCTGTGGGATTAGTTCTTGATAAACGTATAGGGGATGCGAGAATCGGATACTGTCAGGGGAGACAAGTCGTAGGAAGTAGGAACAGAGTCTTTATTTACATATGGACATGATATGCATGTGACTTCACGTTCGCCCATCCAAATTGGTTTTTTCTTTTGCTTTTTGCTGATGACATCCCATATTGAGGGAGACAATCACTAAAAGTAGGCACTAGCAGAAGACAGAGCGC
>JAAVTS010001969.1:15536-37156 GCA_022845575.1 Baylisascaris ailuri | reverse complement strand
GTGTACAATAGGAATTATACACGAATCAAAAAATATCCGCAGCGGATGGTTGCTGGTGACGCTAAACAGATCTATAATGGGATTCTTTAGGTTTATTTTGCTATAGTTGAGCTGCCGAATGTCTCATCCAAGAAGAGCGAACAAGTTTTTGTGAGAGGGATTATTCGATGATGACATTGTTTGGTATTATTTTTTGAAAAAAAGCAACTACTGGAGTTGTTTTCGAACTTGATAAGGAGAGGTGTCATTGTTTTTGTGTGAATAGTGTTGCTATGATCGGAGCATAAAAACGAAAGACCTCGAGAAAAGAATCTTCGTTCTTACGCAGCTCTGTGCCCGATAAATTTGTGGCGCAATAACATTCATGTTATTGGCGAGGATATTTCAGGTTTGAAATTGTAGCATTTCAGCCCCAAATTAGGTTAGGAAAGTCAGAGTGCGAGCAATTATAAAGTTGAATCTCATAGTAGTTCAATAAAGTTGAGATTTTACTTTGCATTGTATGTCGCAAAATTTCTGCTATTATTCAGTGAACCGTTGTATCGGGGAATTTATATGCGCCTTACTTTCTTTTTTTCTGTTCCGTGTATACTGCTGGATAGTTGTATGGAGGTGCGGCTGTAAATTTTTTACACCCTGTAGCTATGATGAGACAGCTTCCTAATTGATTCATTTCTTTGCCGATGCAAATTCTGTATGATAGTTTTCGGCAGTCTCATAAATTGTTAGATCCGTGCTATGGCTGAGCTCCAGTACGGTATCCCCAAAGCCGCGGAAAAGGAGTCATTGGGCGGAGATGCCAGCTCCTTAGCGGTGACCTGTAGAGATTCCATTTCACCGTTGAAGAGAGATTAGGCGTGACGCCAATTCTTTAACGGTTGCCTATAATGACTCCATTGTGTTGTTGAAGACGAGTCATTAAGGCCGTGCCATCACTCTGCTGAGGGTCAGTGACCCCGTTGAGGTGTCGAAAAGGAGTCATTGGGCGGGCAATGCCAGCTCCTTAATGATGGCCAGTAAACTGTGTTGTGCTCTACAGGTGTCCTCCCAAGCACTAGTCTATATTGAGGAGGTGTAAAGATTTACAGCTGCATACTTTGACATGTGATTTGTCGTTCTATTGTGTGAAAAAAAGAAAATACGGCGCAAATGGGGAGTTTTAAACCGCAGATGGTTCTCAGTTATTACATATGAGGCCATAAAGCGATTTCCACAGTCATTCCGAATCATTTCCGCAGCAGATGCATATATAAATCATAAATGCAAATATAATCTCAACACACAATGTTGGTGAGTGGGTAGAAGGGGGCGCTTTGAATTTATAGTTGTTCGCACTATGATTTTTCTAGGCTAAATTGGGAGTGAAATATTGCAATTTCAAGCCCAAAATGTTCTCATCCTTAACATAAATTTTATTATTACACGAATTTATCGGGCACGGAGTTCAATGAGATATTCGATTTGAAATTAAGGCTCATTGAGATATTCGGCTGAATGCGATATTCGATGCTTAGCTAGAGTAAATTAAAGCTGAACAAATGCAACAGAGATCTGTTTGGCATTATCAATAACCATCACTGCAGATTGTTTTCGTTTCCTCTTGCATTCCTATTGCTCGTCTTTCATGCATCACAATGCATAGTTCATTTACCTCTTCCATTTTATGCCATTGTGGTTGCGCTAATTGTGGCTGACATATGCAAAACCTGCATTCTATTACTTGATGAGTTTCGAAGAGTTTCTTCGCTTTGCACGATTGGTGATTCCTTTGTGATTCGGTGGTGTCATCACGGTGAAGCGTATGTGAGAGGTACAGGATTCATCAATAGTTCGTGTTCACCTAGGCTTTAAAAGAATGCCAGTATCCTCAGGAAAAAGCGATTTAGTGTGCTTATGTAGTTGAATCAGGCAAATTTTCACGTTCAACATTCTCTTTACATTTGCCAAACCTTTTTTAAGATCTGGGGAAGGGGGAGCGGAGGAATGGCGGTGAGGAACTTGTTTCTACTTTGAGCTGTTTAATATATCTTCATGTTGGGGTGGGTTAAAATTTCCGAATTCTTATTTCAATCTTTTCAATTTTGAAAACCTTCTGATGCTTTTATGAGTAGAAAATAATTTTGGTCAGTCGGTTGAACGTAGTGAGGTATTTTCTAAGCGAGCCACTCAACGAACTTTTAGTTGCTAGTTGCTGAATTATTCTTAGGATGAATGTGGGAAAGAAAAATGTTTTTTTTTATCTGGGCATATTAAATCTTTGCCGTCGTCGGTTTGATTTTGGAAAGTTTTTCAATTTGATTCAAAAATATGTCAGAGTAGGGTTCTTAGAAACGCAAACGAAACTTTGGCTAAGAAGAAAATTTCATTAACCATTATCGTGTGATCCTTTGCTGCCCGGTACTAGAGGAGGCATTTTCGGAAAAAACGTATATGACCCATACTATAGTGATTGATGTAGGCAGCGAAAGCTATAATTCAATAGGCACAATCCAGAAATTATTTTATTTCAGTGAAGTTGTTTATCGACTACGGTAATTGTGTTGAAAGGATTATGGAAAAAGAAGAATAATGCTAGAAGCGATCTCGATCATCAAGCGTTGGAAATGCGGGAATTTCATTTTTTAAATGATAAGTTCTTAATTATTGTTGCATATTCCGTTCACATTTCGACGGTCATTGTCAAAGATAACTGTTTTCTCCATCAGTTCTATGATAGATGATCAGCAGAGACAAAAAGTAATTTTCATGAATAAAAGGTATTGATGAGCAGCTAGCGATAGCTTTTATGGAAAATTTTCCTTGCCAGAATAAATAGGCATTGTATCCTCTTTGCTTCTTTTATTCGCTTCTAATCCTCATAAGCAATTGAGGGTTCTTAGCTAAGTTGGAGAGACCAGTTAGTTTTTTATTTCGAGATGTGAAGAAAGCACTTATTTATTCAGGCATTATCGTTACGTCCCTTTTTTAGGAAAGGGAGAGGGCGGGGTGCGACTCTCGTTGATTGATCCTATTCTATCTGAACCACGTTCATATCATCGAGCTTTCAATGATCATCACCAAAGAATTCAGTCTATTTAATATTTATTCCTTATTTGTTGTGGTAGAAGGTAGGGTTGAGGTAAAAGATGGAAGGGCTTATGGATAAGAGTTGAAATGTAGATACCACTTTTACTTCATGAAATACGTCCCAGTACATTTTGATTCTCAATAAAAATTTCTATCACCAAATTTTTGAGGGCTCATATTGAAGCGGTGTCTATAATTTTCCCTGAGTTTTGCTCTAGAGCTTATAGTCAACAAAGAATTTTAGAGACCTCCTTCTGTATATGAAGGTAATAAATTTAGCAGGGATGTGAGTATCCTGCGCAAGTAAAATTGGAAGAAAAGAGAGCTACCACCTTGAAGGTTTTGCGACTTTCGAAGAAGGAGGTGCGATAGGGACAAGGGGAGGGCGTACGGCGGTCCTGGTTCTTATGGGAACTTGTTGTCAGAGTCTAACATTAGTCTATTTACATCGTGCCTTATCAAAATTGTTCCATTCTGTAACTTATGAAGTGATAGAAGGGTGATGGATTTTGTTAAAAAATCTGCGAAGCTTTATCCTTGCAGTATTTTATTAGATAGAAATTTTATTCGCTAAAATGGAATGCTATTCTATTCGTGGGTATTCAGTCAATCATTTCGTCAGTTGTCATTATTAAGCGAACAAGTTTCTCATTATCAAAGCGAGCTTTGAAATTTCAAAATTGGTCTACATGTGGTTCAGTTCGCTTGGAACTACTAGTTAACAGCTTCATTTATATTAAGCTCGAATGTTCGAGTTCACTTTTATTTCGTGATCACATGATGGAAAGTTTCTTATAGTGCAAATGTTTCTCTTGAAAACGTTATATCGAATTTCGATGGCAACAAAAATATAGATGAAATCAAGGCAATAAAGACTTAGCTGTCAGCTCATTTAGTTTTTTATAATTTTGAAGGTGGAGTTCAAGAGCGCAGTCGTTGTTTTGTACTAAGAGTTGTGTTTACAGTAGTCCATCATTTCGATTTCACTTCGAACACTTCAGAATACATGAATTTTTTCAATCTGGAATGCAATATAAAATATCTCACAAAATTTCAGGGCAGCGGATTCTCTGGATGGTTAAAGCGATGAAAGCCCTGAAGAAGGCATCAGTGGTTGAGAAGGCTACGAAAAATCACAAAGCGAATGGACGTCGATGAAAAGAGGTGTAATCTTAATTCGTACTACTGAGAGTTTATTGGCTGCTTCTTTCTCGAAATTTCCTGTTAGCTGAGAATATAAGTTTCATATGTGAAGTCGATTGTAAGATTTACTCAAAATTAGAAACTTTTATTCAAAAATAATTGATAACATGTTTTGTCAAAATAGTGGACACTTTTGGTAACACATTTACTTGAATAAAGCATATTTTCAATTAGCTTATACTCATAAAACATATTTTTTAGATTAAAGGCTTTTTCGATGTTCTTTCTCGTGGAAAATCTACCTTGCATACGATGAGTAGAGTTGAATGAGGGCGGCGATTGAGAAAGTTATGTTTGAACTTTGGTCTTCGATCTATGACCTTTTCCAATGTGTAGTTGTCTTTCTCATGGCAATATGCGTGGAAAGTATATCGTTAATATTTCATCTATTTTCTCACTCGTCACAGAGTAAACCTAAGAGGGAGAGACTGTTGCGTTTTTAATTCTATCGTTTTGATTAGCAGTTAGGACAGTTTTTGAGTGCCTTGTTTACTTCTATATCAGGTAGTCTATCGATTACAGTGAATGGCCTTGTTTTCTTTGTTTCAATGCTGAAGATAATTCAAACAAAATATTTCCTACTTCATCGGCTGTCACCAAGTTGCGCTCAACAATAAACTTCAATTTCACTCAAATACTTTATTTTTTTGCAGGCGCCAGACGGTTCGTTGGTGGCAGTTTTGGTTACCAAGAAAACGTCATTAGTGGAAGTAAGAACTTTTAAAATTCTTCTAAAATATGTCGCCTCTTACATAAGGGAGAAGGTTGTTCGTCGTTCGAGGTAGAAGAGTTAAGTCGTTCTGAATGATGCCAAAAAATGTCTTTCAATTTTTTTTATATCAGTGGGATAATGTGAAAACACCCTTTTTAAACTACATTCCTTTAGAGAATTGCATTTTTTTCCATTTTTTATTCTTTTTCATTTAGAGTATAATGATGTAGTTAATGATCGAACTTCACCAGTTTCATATAGGGCGAAATAGTAAGCATTTATAAGTGGCGAATTAGCATCGCATGTATTGTGGATTGTCATTCATACATGCTTTTCATTTGTTTTTCGAAGCATTTCATCCTGTGATCTCATTGTTCAATGGTCTCTAGAATGCTTTCAGTGTGGTATTAATCGAGTATTTTCAGGTTGGCAGGAATACCGAATAATTGGTAGAATATTGAAATCGGGCGGAAGAAGCGGCTAGAGTGGTCTATCCGAGAGCTACGTATCTATTGAGTATAAAGAGAGCGTATTGATGATGGTTTCTCGCTTTATATTTCTGTATTTTGCAATTGTATATGTTGCAGATATTTTTGCATTTTGTGCTTCTTTGTGATCTTCTTGATGTTTGTTATTGTTGCTGCTGCATGCCGTTGTTTTGTCTGTTAATTTCTGGTATGATTGCTGTTATGCCTTATGTTTCGCCACTCTCGGTACTATAACTGGGAGTTTTATTAATGATTTTGTGGGGGGAGGGAAGCTGATTTCGAGTCGAAGTAGTTGAATCGAGAGTGGCGTTGGTTAAAAGTTTGTCTGTGTCGTGTTCACATTGAATGAGACCGGTGGAACAGTAGGTCACGGTCGCGTCCAGTGGCTAAGGGACCCCGCGTCAGTCCTTGAAAGAAGCAGTAGGCCGTGAGCGTGTCCAGTGACTAAGCGAGGCCGCGCCAGTGCTTTTAAGATCGCACTGGCGTGTCTGCAGCACTACGGACCGCTGAGATTCGCGGTCGCATGGATCTTTGGTTAGCATGCGCGGCCTCGGATCAGCTTGTCAAGCAATCTGCGGTAGCCGTGTTGCGATGTAATTCGTTTTTTTTTTCTGCTTAAGGGAGGCCGGGTTTCTCGCAGTTTGTTGAGACAGATGGAGGAGGTGTCACGCTTGGGCATTGAGGTTTTCGTTGAACTATTGCCGTCGTTTTCTGGCTGCAAAGGTACCGGATGTGGTACGGTCTTTGGTGTTGCATGGGTCGTGACGCTCATCCTTGATTTCTGAAGTAGCTCGGAGATTTGCAAAGCTTGACGAATTCGCATGCTGCGCGCGTTTGGTCTATCGTCTGCACGTCTTGGCGGCCTTCGGGAGCTGGCGCCGTATGCTCTTCTGTCTGCATATAGGTGGTTTCTAGCGACACGTAGTGGTTGGGTGTGGTTGATTTTTTGATCTACATACAAAGTCTCCAAATGCACTCAACGGTCGGGGGGAGGGAACGAAAGTTTGACCTACATGTCTTTGACGACGTTCCGTAGTAGAAGGTAATGAATTTTTGGAGTTTTTGAAGTCATCTGGAGGTTGCTGTAGTAGAGTTTTTGATCTGCACGTAGGTACCGACATGTAGGGTCATTCAATAGGCGCGTTCAATATTCTCTGACGGCATTCATATAATCATTCAAAGGGCAGGGAGGGCAGTGAAGTTTTGACCTACGTATGGACAGCCTTTGGAGGCACAGGGGGTTGGGTATGATGCATTGGTGTACATGTGGAGAGTCTTTGGGGGTGCTTGGGAGCTTTGTCGGTACGGTGAATTTTCTGATCTACGTAGTTTCAGAAGGCACTTGGGCGCTAATGTGGTTGATTTTTTTGATCTACACATAATACCATTGATAGGTGGAAACACTGAATTTTTGAATACATGCCTACTGTCCTTGGTGGTATTTTGATGGTAAGGGGCCGAGGGTCTTGCTTGTAAGTGTTGGTCTAACTGTTGATCCACAACGGATGTAGCTTGTGGTGATATCCAGGCGTTGTCATTGATTCGAGCTCTGTGGATGAAGGTCCGCTGTGTCGGATTGTGGATGCATTTTTTATTACCGCAGTCGTCTGCGAAATTGCACTGGCGACCCTGCAATTTATGTCAATTGCAAGGCAAATAAGAAATTGATCTTGTAGGGAAGTTGTTTTCTTTGTCTCAGGTTATTAGTTATTCCGGTAGAGTTTTGGTGCCCTTTTAAATATTTATAAATTCGCTTTTCGAGTCTTGCTTTCTTACTTTTGTATTTCCACGTTTATTGCGGCGATTTATTTCCCAGTGACCAGTTCCGCGTCGCTCGCCAAAGATGCGCGCGATCTCCTTCCATTTTTCCTATGCGCTTGCGCCCGTGGCAAAGTGCGTCAAACCTCTCTCAAGTAGGCATTTTTCGAAATTTGGCGCTATTCCATTCCGCGGATGGCTTTAGGCAGTGGAGTGTTTTTTTTCAAGTCTTTAGAAATTTTCTCAAGGGTAATTCGAGTTTATTTTAACGTTCGAAAAAGGTTTTGAGCTTATTTTGCAATGTTTCACCCATGACCGCTACGAGATGTCTTAAAAATGCATTCTTTTTGATGTGTAAATATGTATTCATTTGAAAATTCTAGTTCAAAATCACATGCCGAGCTCATCGTTTCATGACGGTGTTTCAGCGTTACAGCTCAATATTTTCAGAATTATAGGTGATCGGGCGCTGTTGACAGGTAATTTACGAGCATTAGGAAGTGCACTGAATTGTTTAGGTAGGGTCTTTGATGCTTTCAGCCTGTAACGGTGAAGGAAATCTGAAGAAATTCCTAGGTAAGAAGACTGCTAATCAATGAGAAATTTTTGTGGGTTGATCTAACCGATCGACGAATGTCCCCCACGTTTGAATTACCTGTATGCTTGAGATGTGTTTCCACGGGTGTGTCTCTCTATTAGTGATCCTGCTTTATTTAATAAAGGTGTGTTAGACTCGTCTCAATCAGGCGAAAATTCTGTCTCTCAAACTCCGCTTCCCTACGATATGTTTTCGGATATATTGCGACGATTTTATTGCTAGGTGACCAGGGCCGCGTCGCTGCCCACCGATGCGCATGCTCTCTCTCAGTCTCTCATGCGCCTGCGCCCGTGGCTAAGTGCACCAGCACCCTTGAGCGTTGTGTTTTGCATAATTTAGATCTACGAATATTTTATATTTTAGTGGGAGGGATTTATTGGTGTTGCGATTATGAATTTTACTGGAGTTTCGTGGCGGAATTTATTTCTGTTTTATTGCGAATTTTGAAGTGGTAGGTTTTGATCTTTAGCTAAGAGGTGACTTGATTTTATTTGAATTTAAATATTTCAACTCGTTGAAACCTGTTGAAAGTTTTTTGTTTAAATTTTCCTTTCCATTCTTTCCTTTATAGGGTTTAAATATTTTCTCTCTGATGGCTGGTTTTTTTGTCATTCACTTTGTTGCATATTTTGTCATCAACAAACAAGAAAAAGCCGGATGTTGGCTGCACTTGTCAATTACAGGTCCGTATAATGGGCTCCATATTAGGATTATAGCTCTTTACCACTAGTTAAATTTTTTTTCCTTATGTGGTGGGGTTTGTGTGGAAAATTTAGTGGATAGATTTTGAACATATACACGTGACTTGTTCTATTTTGTGTTATTTTATCTTTTTACTTTTCATCCTCTCTTTATTCCTGCATGAATGAAGAAGGATATTTCTGCTGCTACTACTATTACTACCACTACTACTACTACTGCTACATCATTCGCCGTTGATCGATCGTTTAATTAAAAGGTGGTTGGGGGTGGTCATTGTTCGGCGTACAGGAGAGTGACTACCATCAAATGTACGCGAAGTGACCGCTTGTGTTTACCACTTAAACTTATAAAATTTGTTGAATCCACAATTGATTTGTTCTAGAATTGAAACTACTAGATAGGCAGATAGATGTACACGCGAAAATATGGACACATGGACAAAATTGCCACAATGCGCTTTTCAAGTTAAAGCAGAGCCTATCACATTTGACGCTACAGTCACTCCTTTCGACAGATGTGCCACTTGTGGCCGATAGATGTAATGGCGCCTAGGCTTTGGGGGTAAGGTTTAGGCTCAGGCTACTTGGGGTCAAGTTTAAGCTCAAGCTGCTAAGCGTCAGGTTTAGGCTCAAGCTGAGTTCTAACGTTGATTTCGGCAACGTTGTATTGATTTATATTTTAATACTTCCCCACTATAATATCATGTGGTCATTCTTTTGGCGTGGATTCGTCGGAAATTCATTTGTTCCCTAGCAAATTGCCATCCCACTTCCTATAATAAAATCAGTGTCTTCAGAGAAAGCCGTCTTCTTTGTTGTAGCTGGTGGGGAACGCTAAGATTTACCTCCTGTAGTGCGTTGTGTGCATAAAATTCTAGTTGATATTAATTACCAGTATATTTTTTACAATCGCTGAAAAACTATTTCTTCCATGTGAAAAAGGATTTGGCAAAATACGTGGAAAATTTAAGGCGAAACAATTAAAAAAAAAAAAAATGTTTCCATTGTTCTTATCCTATCCCTAGTGATATTGTGCCAAACCCGTCGGCTATGAATTGCGGCCTATGATTATACTATGAAAGACGGGCAAAATTAAATGTATCACTTCTTTCACTTATAAAATTAAATTAGGGCGATAATTAGTCTTATTTGAAGTCGATGTAAAATAGGGATATCAGGTTTCATGTTGACAGCTCAACGAAAGGAGAATAATGCACTCAGCCATCTGTACATAAACTTTGCGGCTAAGTTTTTCCATATGAAAGCAGTTTGATATCTTTGTGGAGTAATTTCCACCAAAGAAGGAAATCTCTCTTGCGTAATAGCATGTATTGATTTAGATGTATTTGATAGTATTAAAGAAATAGGTGATTAAAGTTGTTCTTTGCAGTATTGAGCTGTACCTCGATCTTAACGCAGGTGGTATTATCCTTTTTTGTGTTAGACTTTTGTGTTACCCTCAAGTAACTGCGAAATGCTAGCATACTTTTTTTTAAAACACATTCCGTAACATAGTACACGAGGTGGCGTGCTTTCCTTATATTAAATCAGTTATCTTTCTAAAAAGTTGCAGTTGGAGAAGATATTGAAAATCTCTTTGTTTGAGGTAATTTTTTCCTGTAAGTTTCTTAGGTTCCCATTTTTAAACGTTTGTTTACCATCTGATCGCACATCATCTTTTGAGAAGTCGAAAATTGATTATTGTTTTTTTAAGGGTAGGGGGCTGACGTTGCGTAATTAAAGCCTAGTTGAAGGTATGCTTTATAGTCAGTCATTTGCAGTGAGTATGCCGAAAACTCAAAGGTCAGGCAAAGATACAAATTTGATGTCACGGATCGACGAGTGGAATACGAGATTCGCGCATGAATGTGAGTTGCCTATTTTTATTTTTTTATTTTATATTGATATAAGTTGTTTTCGATGTATAGCGATATGAATCTTTCGCTACGAATCTTTAGCTAAGATTTCTCAACGAGAGAATGCCTTTATTATGACATCATTGAAAAATTGGTTATGACGTCATTACATGAAAATTATTGACAGTTATAGATGATTTTGCAGTGTCATAAGTCATATGTAATTCAGCCAACAATGATACGTGTCTAGGGGTTGCATGGGTCAGCTGTTTGTTTATGTGTAACATCATTATACCAGTGGGGAATAAATTTAGCACCGTATGGAGAAGTACAGTTTGGGAAGATTTTTTTTTTTTTGCGTTAAATAGGCGATGATGAATTTAGATTGCTTTTTACACTATAATTGATAGGAAATTGTGCAATTCCCATGGTTTCCCGCATTGCTATCTCGGTTAGTTTATGGAATTGCATCATCGAAAATGCTGCAATTTTTATGTGTTTCTCCGAATATTCTAGAACTTTGAAGTATTGAATTTCGTTTCGTGCTTATTTTTACGGCTTATGCAAACTTGCACTTGCGAGGCGTATGTTGCCTATGTCGTGTCTGTATGTCTGTGTCTGTGTCTGTAGTAGTTTTAATTCAGAAACGCTAGAAACTATAGTGATAAAATTTGGTTGATGTAATATGGCTGATAGGATGCGCCTTTATTTACAAAACATTGCCTACTTTTTCGAGGAGTGCCTACATATTTTCTTTTCCGCATATTCCGAATAGAATGGTAATTAGGCGTTCAAACGGGCGCTCTATAGGTGAATTCGAATAAATGGTATCAGTTTTGTTGTTTACATATGTATTTCAATTTTGTGGCTTACAATTTTGAGGCTTCTTGATCGATTTTGATGCATTTCTGAAAGATATTTGAGAACGTTTTATATGAGGCGAGTGAACGTAGCTTAATTTATAAATAATACTATAGTATTTTAGGTGGAGAACGAATGCGTTTGCTCAGAGAACCGTTGAATCAGGATGGAGGTTTATCACGCTATCTGTTCGAACTCTACGACAAAGAAATCGCAAAGTTGCCTTCGGTACGTTTATAAACTGCTGCTTTTCCATTCTTTCTTTAATATAAATAGCGCTAAGTTGAAGAGGGGGAGGGTATAATCATTGTTGGAATCCGTTTCCATCGGTCTATTCTTTATTCTCTTTTTTTTGAAGGGGGGGGGGGGGTTCTGCAAATTCGATGGTCACTCGTAATCTTTGATGCGTGTTTTTAGTAGCGTTTATTGAGACATGTTATAGAGTTAAAAAAATTTGTTTTTGTTTTTGTGATAATTGTTTATACTGAGGTAGAACTCATAGGTATTGTTGAGTTCAAGTGCATTAAGTGTTCGAATGAAGCCATTTGAATATTGCTATAATCGTTTGGGATTTTGGTTGTTTGAGAAGAATTAAATAATCACACTTATTTGATAAACTTGGAGCGATGAATAAAGATGTTTTCGGGGTATTGTTGAGGGGCGAATTGAATGGATTTGTTCCATGGATCCATATGGGAAATTTAGACACTTTCGATTCATCAATGAAATATTGAGTATTCGATGTCGCGTTTTTTTTTTTTTGTTGTTATTGTTGTTTAGTAAATTTTTCGAAAGGTATATGGAGAAATTTGAGAGTATTGCTTTCTTTCAGATATTGCTTGATATGAAACTTTGCGACTTTATTGCTAGAATGGAAGATAACAAACCTGCTGGTATGTTATTTCTTTGAAAATGTTTTGTTGATTTGTGTGTTAAGTAATAGTGGGTGGGTAGGGTACTAGTTGCTGCAGTGGAAAGAGGAAGGGGGTGAGAGAAAACTGGAGGCAAAGATAGCATGAAGCACCAGTTTTTGAAATTCACTAGGCCGTAACTTTCTTTTCAGGTTTTCCTGAATATTGAAGAAAGGCAAGAGAATGATCCCAAAGGTCTTTTGTAGAGGGTTTTCTTTCTTTTTTTTTGGAGAGGAAGGGGGGGGGGAACTTGCAAAGTTTTTCTCTCCTCTCTTTCACTTCCAAAAAATTATCCATTTATTAGATGCTTATGTTTTCTTGCATTTTCATTTGCGAAGCTTTATTTGTAGAAACACCGATGACCAATTGGTGTCGTTCGGGACCTCGAGGGGAAAATAAAGAGAACATCGTTGCCGGTGGTCACTGTTTGAGAAACACTCGAGCACGTGGAGGTCGTGAGCAGGAAAGCTCTATGAGGCATCCCATAGCACCAGTTCCAATCGCGACTACAACCAGAAGAGCACCCAAGTATGTGTTTTATTTAGCTGTTTCCTTCTTTTTCTTTCTTTCTTTCTTTCTTTTTTTTTTTTTTTTTTTTTTTTTGAATAGTGACTTCGGCGAAGAAGGAATGAATGCTTTGGAGTCGACTCCAGAAGAGCTCATTTGTCTATGCATTTCATATTATGATTTCATATACGTTCCTATCGTAGGTTTTTTAAACTCATATTTGATTTATAGTGCCTGCCTTTTTTCAGTTAGATTTGAGAGGATTTTAAAGGTTGCTTAATGGAGTGCCTCACCATGGGTTGCAGGGAGATCGCTTATTCGTTAAGGGGAAATTAGGAAAGCGTTTTTGCCTTTGGAAAATTTTCTTCTTTATTTTTTTTTTCTAAGATTTAATTTCAATCTTGAAACTGATCAATCTCGTTCCCTTTCTCTCTTCCAATTTTTGTAATCTTTAAAATGACGGTCACTTTTTAAACAATTCTTTCACTTTTGAGAAGAGAATTTCTTAGAGAAGCGAACCCTTCTTGCTAAAAAATCATTTGTGATATTTAAGCGCATTAATGGTTTAAACATGTTCCTGGTTTTTGGAAATTTCTGTTGACTTTCATATGTTCTTAGTCAGTTGTTCGTTTACAGAAATGGACGCCTTCTTGTTGCAAACACACCAATGGGTCCGATGCGTCTTCCACCAACGATAACACCGAAAGTTAGGAATGGGTAAGTCATCTTCATGCGGGTGCTATTGATGAAAGTCAGTGAAAGATCAAGATTTAATAGCAGCCGAGATAATTCTAAAACTTAAATAATTTTTCTATTCATCTAGCCTGTCTTTTTAGTTTCTGAAATACTATTCATCAGTGGCTTGTAAAAGTATATTAGAACTAGCGAATTAGGGTTTTAAGTTTTTCCCATCCACTTTTGACAAGTCGAGGGTGTGTATTCCTGAATAGTACGGCCTCATACTTTGTACTGATTGTTTGGCAAATGGTTTTGCATTAACTTTAATGAACATTTTGGGCATAGAGAGGCATCAGCTTTCTGTATGATTTGATTGACCTTGCCCCAATCTCGGGGAAAAGAAGAAAATTTTTTTTGTGGGAGACGGAGACCGTCATTGAATCCTACCAGAATAGTTTTTCATTAGCCCTCAGCAACTAAAGGTTGCTACCAGCGTCCGTTTGTTAGTCTTGGCCTAGAAAAAAGCGGCTAGCATCACTTGCTTGATGACCTTCAATATCTGAATTATCATTAGCAGCTAGAGGGACCTCAGTTGGTACCACCAACGGTCACATAATTGATCAAAGATTCCATGACTAGGTCTTAAGTAGTAGAAACCTGCAATCTCCTGAACTATTCACTACTTTATTGTATTGGGAATAGACTCCCTCAGTATTTCAAGGCAACTTCCTCTTACTTCATCTGCGTTGGTTTGCGATTTCTGTCTTATCTCACTTGACTTCATCACGCAACTTTTCCTCACTTCACTGTATTTGATACAAAATTGGACGGCAATAAAGTATCTGTTGGAAGAGTGTGGAAAAAGGCACTGAAGATGTTCGGAAGCGTTGAAAAGAATGAGTCCTAATTCACATCTATCGGATCTGAGGATACAATCTTCCCAGCAAATCCAGTTCGAGCAGTTGGGTCCATTAAATGAAGCCAGTCTTTCGAACATATATTGTTTGTTGGTCAGTTAGGAAAGCAATTGGTCAGAAGAAAAGAATGTGAAGGTGCATATTGTGCCAGATCTTTTGATACGCTTCTCGCTTAAGATGAGTAATTGCTGGGAGTTAGTGGAATTCTTTAATTTTCTATGGGTGCAATTAAGAGTTGAAAGTTATAAGAGAGAATTTATATATGTTTTTTGCATTTTTAAGTTTATTTTTAGCGGTGATCTGATGTGCCGAGCTTTAAAGCCTGAAGAGGTAGCATTTTCGGTCACAGGAACACCGGTTCTTGCTGACAGCGCAGCAGATGGTGACGCTCAGCACATTGCACAAGTATGCTAAATGTTTTTTTTTTTGCAAGCTTGTTTTCCTCGAATAAACGACTTGTACAGCATTTTTTTAAAACTCCATTGAAGAGCAGGGAGGTTATATTCCGGGGAGGGCTTATGTTCAAATAATTACGGTGTCTGTTGTGGTTGAAAGCGCAATTCTATAAGTCTCGGAGTAATGCGTTTAGAATGTAGATTTCGACCTCATTTTTTTCGAAAATTGGGAGGAAAAGTTAGCTTGCGGGATTTATTTTAGCCAGCAGAATGCTATTGCATATGGCGGGTCCGCATTAATAACAAATGAAGAGTGATTTTTAGGTTTTTGGAATGGGAATTGTTGGGAAGGGGAAAACAGGGCGGGAGGGAGGGGAGGGAGGGAGTATTTCGTTGGAATTGTAAGTGCAAATGAGAGGAACTGAAATGTGCAGTTCTCGCAAGCGTTCGAAGAGTTCTAGGGCCGATACTCTCGATTTACGCGATCCTTCATTCCTTTTATACTTGAGTGATCTTGAAGATACAAGAGGGGTTCTTTGGTTTAATAGAAATTATTGTATAGTCACAGGATTAGCGGTTATTTCGAAATATTGGAGATGGATGGAAATCGATAGCTGGATAGTTTTCCCACTTGGTGTTCGGAGGTATATCGTTCGTGAGCGATCCATGACCCTTGGCCAGTTTAGGAATGATTCCAGGGCTGTTGATGAGATTAGGAGTGATTCAAGGCTCTTGGCCAGTTTACAAGTGATTCAGGGCTTTTGGCCGATTGTTGTCTTTCAAGGCGAATAGACCATTACGTCATTAGTGAGAATGGGTGAACGAATATTGAGATAAGGATCCGTTTTTGGTAGTTTTGTTTTGATTGCATTGTTACATTTTCAGATGTTGCAAGTTGATGAATCACAACTAACTCCAGAAACACGTGGCGTTGTTCAGGGTCTCAAAACCGTGATCAGGAAAATGCACGAAAACGCTTAGATGCGATGCGTTTTTTCTCGTTCTCAAATATTTCCATCTTTTTCCTTTCTTTTACTTTTATATTTTTGTGAGTATAACTTTTTTAGGCAACAAATTTGAGGTTGTGAAGTTTGTTATCTGTAGCTTCCTAAGGTCGTGCTAAGGCTGATCTCAGCTTGCACCTCAACTCACAGTTCGAGAAATTTTTCTTCTGTATTCGCCTATGAACGCCTTTGTTCGCATCCACTTGACTATGTGTGCTGTTGTCTTGAAATTGTACTTTATATTGATATACTGCCCAAGTACGAATTTATCCTTGAGGTTTCATTTTCGATTTGCAGAATTGCCTCATTATTAACACTTCTGCTTGCGTTCAGGCATCACTGCTTACCTATAACTGAAAGGAAGGGGGAGGGGACGTTCTGATTCGTAGCAATAACTGAGAGGAAGGATGAAGGAGAGGGGACATTCTGATTTGTAAGGAAGGGGACACGTTTCGCTCTTCGAAAATGCAGTTATTTAAGAACATCTCAAAAATTTTCTTCCCATCGTGGTAGTATACTCATTCGTTGTTTAAAGTGCATGTTTGGGACGTTTATGGGAAGCCGTGGGTGTGGCGGATTTGTCGAGTATGTGGAAGTCATTTTTCTACCTCACTGAATATGAAATTGGTGCTTTGCAGACATCACTTCACTACTGGATGCAAAAATGAAACGAGGAGGAGAGGTGGATTTGGCGTCGACTTTAGCACAAAGCTCCTATTAAGGAAGGACTTTCAACTATTTTAAATTTAAAACCCTTTGTGCGCTTCATCCTCCATGATCGCTTTCATCGTCGACCAATGCATTTCTTGAATTTTTATTGGATTTAGGAGAATTTTTTTTTTCAATATTTAAAGAATCTGCAAATACTGAAGTTGCAAATAACTGCGATTGCAATGCTTTGCTTCACGAAGTTCGTTGGTGCTCATATCGTGATTGCGTGGCTAATCTTTTAGCTATGTAGAATTCGGTAAGCATTACTGTTTCACTTATTTGATCTTGATCTTATGCAAGATTTTCGTTTACTGAATGCAGGGGCAATAGGTATGATCTTTAGTAGGGTCACTATTCGAAGTTCCAATTGGCTGTTTCTTTACTTTAGTTCTGCTATAGTTTAAAATAATAGAGGGTATAGTGGATATTTGCCTTTTGTCCATTTGTGACTTCTCTATTTGGTCACTTTTCAACATGAGTGACTATGGTAAGGTGAGGAAATCGAGTGTTTCGACTTGTTGAGATCATTTATGATGGCGATCACGAAAACAGTCGATGCCGGTGGTTATTTACGATCGACACGAGTTATTTATGCCTGATCGTTCATTTTACACGCGTTTTCAATTTTTTTTTCCATTTTAGCATGATTTGGCTTTATGTTACTGAGTGTTATTATCACCTATTCATTACCAATTCATCGCAGTGAGCAGATGTTAATGAATACTTGTATATGCCATGTATTTTTACTCGTTTTGATATTCACAATCGTTTGAAGGATGTTTTGAATAAAATTACTCGTGCATTTTATCGAATTTTCAATCCATCATCTGTTTTATTACCATGAGCATTATTCATGCTCCTATCTATTCGTGTATAGCATTCGTTATGCCACATAACGAGTCTTCAGGCAGGTAGGTCATATCTTTTACCATACCTTTTAGATCGTCATTTCAACCTTTCCGAACTTGCTTTTTATAGCTTTTCAGGAGTGCAATTTCGAAATTATATTATGGAAGTGAGTGTGAATTTGTGGTAACAGTTGAGAGCCTGTAATCAAAGCCAGAAATGACATATGGCTAGGACTTCAGAAATCGCTGATGCCGGTGACCCTATTGGGTGTAATACCGGTTGCAGTACCTCAGGCTACATTTCAATGTTGCAGGGGTGTTGGGTCCGTAATTTTGTGGAAGAGGGTTCTGTTCTGTAATCCGTGAGCCTGGCTGGCTAGTTCCGGTCGGAGCGGAAAGTGTTCACTGTCATCCTCACCTGCGTACTTTCCGTCCCACTACATATGTCGGTATAGTTAGGTCAGAGGGATAGTCACAGAGCTTATATAGAAAATTTCGCGAAGAACACTTCAGTGAATGAAAGTTGCAGATTTGTTTGGGGGGGGGGGGGGGAGGAGGTGGTGGGATGGCGACCAGTCTTTCCTCCTCTTTTCAGATGTCCTGGGAATATCCTGGAAGAATGCTTCCGTTTACGATGTTAATTAAGAAAGCGCAATTCCTTGATATGCTGCCTAGAGTGGCTGGAAAATTCTATACGATTTGATATATAGGTGTGAGGTGTACAAGTTTATAACAACTCTGGAATTTCATCTTAATCGATTATATTGCGTTAGTAATACAGTTCCTCCCATTGGAGTGAATTCATAAAAACCTTTATTGATTATCAAATCTCTGGTGATTGTTGAACTTTTGCTGATTGTCAGACTCATTTTTATTCAGGCTTGCCACTTTTTTCCTTTATAGGAGGAATGAGCGTCTAGTCAAGTTGCGAACTTGTCTTTGTTATTAACAAAATATGTCAGGTATAGGAAAAGGCGGATTTTCAGGCGGAATTTGTGCAGGTTATTAAAGTAGGTGCATTAGACGCCAGAAATTCTATTGTTGAACATTGTGCAATTGATTCTTTTTTTAAACTTTCAATGTAGTAAACAAATTTTGTGAATGTTTAGCTAAATTTGCATGTTGTATTAGTCGTTATATTCTAGCTTGCTTTTTTCGAATATATTTGCGTAATTTTATTCGATGTAAATTTGTTTTTGAATGCTTTTCATATAGCTTATTTAAGCGATTAGTCGTTGTGCTAAATGAGATTGCAGTGAGCACTAATCATCTTAATTTTCGTACTTTATTGTCTATTTTCGTATATTTATTTATTTTTCCTAATATATATTTAATAAATTTTTGTATATTTATTTAATGAATTTTATTTTTCCTAATAGAAGAAAAAATTTTTTGCGATAGTTTGAAGTTTGTTAATGAGTTGAATTGCAATTTAGAGATGTATGTGGTCTATTTGCAGTGAATTGAGATGACTGCGATTGGTGTACCTATAAAAATTCTTCATGAAGCTGAAGGTCATATTGTCACACTCGAAACAACTATCGGTGAGGTCTACAGAGGAAAACTGATTGAGGTGAGAGTTGATTTGAGTAAGATGTTGTGGGATAATGCTCAAAATTAGTAAGATGTAGCGTAGGTGCTTTACTGATTTGAAGAACTCTTAAAATAATTTGAGGTGATTTGGAAAAGCGACGTTTAATTTTAGGCTTCATTTCGTTTTAATTCCAGGTCACTCTTAGTGCACTTAAGAAATCTTAAAAGCTAAGGAGGGGAACTTCCGGACGGCAGGAAATTTTATAGGGAATTGGTATTAAATGGGGACCACTAACCTGAAATACATTGACGTTTACTTCAGGCATTGCATATGTATTGTATGTATTTCATACATAAGTTGTGTTAACTTCTAAGGATTTAGAATTTATATGACAGCGCTAATTTTCATTCAAAGAACTTTGCCTACTTTCGTATTTTCAATTCCTATTTCAAGTTGTTAATTTAGTTCCTTGTAGTGGGGATGCTAATTGTTATAGTACAAAAGGTGGTATCGAAGTAATAAAAATCTAGAAGTTAATCCATGAACCCATCGTTTATAGAACATCCTTTCATCAAAAATATCACTGAAAAAAATAAGATCTTCATGAATTATAAATGTTGCCAAATTTGATATGTTCATAAAAGTAAGCTGTGGGTGTTTATAAATTACACGTTAATTCTAGGTCATCTAGGTCATCTAAATAGGGGAGTTTATAAATTGCATAGTTTATAAATTGTATAATCATTACTTTTTAATGAACGATTGAATAGCAGGCATAATTAAGAGCAGATAATTACGGGTAAAATCATAGTTAATATGATCCTATTAGATGATTTTAATTTCAGGCGGAAGACAATATGAATTGTCAAATGAGTGATGTGAATGTGACATATCGGGATGGACGAACACATCAACTCGATAACGTATTTATTCGTGGTTCGAAGATTCGTTTTATGATATTGCCAGATATGCTGAAAAATGCACCAATGTTCAAGAATATTGGACGTGCACAAAAGGGTGCAGTCGGTATGGGTATGGGAGACAATAGAGATGGACGAGCGGCATTTAGAGGTATGTTACGCGAATGTATCATCGTTTTTAGAGTAAGACTCCGAATTGAAAATTTTGTAAGAAGTTTTGAAAAAAGTTTGAAGTATTGTGGCAGCACTTTTTGTTTTATTTATTCATTTTTTTGATCGTCAGTGCTGTGATTTTGCAGCTCCTCGTTAGCTTTTTTGTTTGTTTTTTGTTGCTATGCTGTCTTTACGTCAATATTTTTTAATATCTTCTTTGGAGTTGACCAAGTTGAGTGCAGTATTTGGCGAGTAATAGTTCAAGCCTTTTATTGCGCATGGATAAAACGTAGTTTATTCCCGATAATCGCCCGCTTTTATCGATTAAAGATTGAATATTTGTGTATTTGAGGTCGAGGTACGTCGTTCCGCGGTCGTGGAGGACCAGGTCTGCGAGGTGCACCACGAGGTGGTCCTGGTGGTGTTCCGCGTCCACCGAGGATGATTGGATGATTGCGAAAATAGTTCCAATTTTGTTGCAGTGTTTTCTTTTTTCAAGACAATTCATAACCAAATCACCAATGTTCTTTGTGCGCTATTTATATGCTGTCGATGTTTCCACCTCGTTTGATGTTTTTCGTTTTCTTTGTGTGTGTATCACAATTGAATAAATTACTTTGATGACGTCACTGTTGAGCAGATATCGGTTTTTTATTCCCGAAGACGCCTACTTGTTATACTTTTATGCTTGTGTCCACAATTCAGCTTTATTTATTGACTTTAACTCACATTGAATATAAGATTTCGTATAGGTGGTATTCGCAAAGGTGTACCTAAGTGTGTGTGCGTGATTAGGTGGATTAGTGGAGTCGACCTGAGTTTTCTTTCTTTTTTTTTTTTTTTTTTTTTTTTGAAAGAAAGTATGAAGTTGTTCCTTTTATATATTGATGGTGCATTTAGTAAAACACGAAGGTCATTCCATTTTTTTCGACTTGCCTCGCGGGTGGTGTCAAATACGTTTGAAATTGTGGATGGGAGGGTTGCTTTATTTGGTTTAAAGGTAAACGGAAAGGTGCGCTGGGAGGTTTATTTCACAGTTGGGTGATGATGGACTCTCTGAAATTATTAATTATAAGATTACTTGGCCTCGATTCTGTTTGCCATTCTGTCTAAGTCATTTCATAACTGTAGCCTATAATATTTCATCTATGAGAGAAAGAGGGGGGGGGAGGGAGGTGGGGAGGGAGAGAGAACTGGGAAGGAGGAGCACAATGCGACAATACTTTTCGTTATTATGAACACGAACAAATGAACGCAAGTTGTATAGATTCGATGCGGTGGTTGTTTACAGTGATAGCAGATTTGGACAGCCGAAAATCCGTACCGACGTAATAAGGCGGTACCTGAAAAAAGACAAGAGGTCGACGCAGTAAGATTTGACTGATTGGCGAAATCAACTAAATAGTGTTAAAAAATTCTGGAATCTTTTTTCATGCTTCTGAAAAAATTAAAACATAATGGTGTTTAAGATCCCAAAATGATCATTTAATAATCTGTGACTTGGTATTTGCTGGGAACAAAATATTAGGGTGGTCATTAGTGGGCAGTTGGCTCGATTGAAATATAGAGGTTGCATCGCATTGGTAGGTTTCGTTGATGAGAGGTGGTCACTTTTTCATAATTTATCTAGTTCACTAACGCGTTGTTGAGCCATCAGAATGTGAATGGAGGCAGTAAGTTAGGTTGAAGCTTAAGTTGTACTCGTTTGACCAGTTGTTATTGGCTATGCAATGCCCAAGTACACCTGCAATTTCTACAGTTCGATCTGTTGCAAACGGAAGGCCCTCAGTTATATAAAC
>JAAVTS010001968.1:0-18187 GCA_022845575.1 Baylisascaris ailuri | reverse complement strand
ATATATATATATATATATATATATATATATATATATATATATACTAGTGCGTTTTGTAAGTATGAATTCACACAACTACATAAAAGCAGAAAAGCACGAAAATATATCCGCGTTTGTTTGCATTAAATAATAAGCTCAACAAACATCTGTTCCATTGCATCCAGGAATACCCATTTCACCCTTCATTCCTGGCAAACCATCGAGACCAGGCAATCCAACATTACCGGGTGCACCCGGAAATCCTCGTTCACCCTGAAAAGCATTGGTAACATTATTGGCATATAAATCTGAAAGAAGCGTTTGATACTCTCATAAATCGGTGCAATTTTAGGACACAATGATGCAATGTAGTTAAGAAATTGTTGCAAGAAATACGCATTATAGAGTCTTCTATAACGATTGCAACGCGAAAGCAATGCAAAAAATATTGCAGTGATAAAAGTGAACAAATGCCTATCAGATATTTCAATAAATTTTATTATTACATCAAAAACTGCATTCCTTATTATAGAAGATTTCCATTCTCAATTATGTCAGTGAAGTATATGCAAAATTTCGCAGAATTGCAAATGTCGCATTTATATTTTAAGAAGTTAATTTAAAGTCGCTTATTGAGCATACAAATAAGAATTTTTAAAAGTGGACGGGAAAATGAATTAGTGATTTCATGAGAAAGGAGCTGTTCAAGAACTGGTAGCGGCTGGCAATAACACTATTCGAGATTGCGATAGGTTCAGATAACGTCGCAGTCTTACGCGCCTATGGTGATAAGCATCGATTTAATGGTACATTTATTGAACCTTCTGATGCGATTATATACGGTTTAGTCTTGGAAAGATTGTTATCTCTTTAAAGATCAAATTTTTATTTAAAAGTTATCACGAATAGGATGTAAAGCTGTTCCATTGAAGATCTAAAGCGTTGAGGAGGGTGTTATAATTGTGAAGCTGAACTTACGCGAACACCCTTAACGCCTGGATCACCGAAATCTCCTTCTGAGCCTCGAAGCCCTGGCGCACCGATGTTACCTTCTAATCCATCAAGACCGGGAGGTCCTGGATGGCCTCGTGGACCTTGGAATCCTTGTACGCCCTTAAAGCAAGGAATCGAATAAAACAATGCCTTTCCTTCCAAATTTTTTTTGTAAAAAGTGTCTATATGAAAATTGCAACATGTTTCTATNGCAGATGCTCCAGCGAAGTTTCCCGGTGGTCCTGGTGGGCCAGGAGGTCCTGCAAGACCTTTCTCACCTTTCATACCTGGCGTACGCGTACCCATTCGTCCTTTTTGCCCTTGTGGTCCCGGGAAACCAGGAGGTCCCTGCAAACGTCAAATAGCTCTTTTTTGTTGGCTTCTTTGTTTTTCTTCCTCGAAATTTTCTGCATTGTTGACATATTTTTACACTTTTGCCTTTCACATGTAGTAGTGATTTCCGATGTTTGCATAATGCATTCACTTAAAATTCGGTTCAATGTGAGGGAACCTGTCCGTTTAGAACTGTTGGAAGCGTCCGAAAGATATGTTCTAATAAATGTAGAAATCGAAGGCAAAAACCAGCAATAAAAAATTTCTTTGCCGACATAATTAATCAAGTTCGCCTTGAAGAACGACAAAGAGGAGGACATACCGCTGGCCCAGGGTCTCCTTTAGATCCTTTCTGCCCTGGTATACCATCCAAACCGCGCGTGCCCGGTGCCCCTGCTCTTCCAGGCTCACCTGCCTCTCCTTTTCTACCGACAGAGTTGATTCCACCATCACCTGGAGGTCCCTGCTTGCCGGGTTGACCTGCTGCTCCAGGAGGTCCATGGGGGCCAGGAGGGCCAGCCAAGCCAGGAATTCCAGGCAAACCCTGCAACGAATTTGAACGATGAGAAGTCAGTTTTGGTACTAAGAAATTCATCAAATGCTTATGCCATGAATGCATTGCGAGCAAATAAATTTTTTTCCGTTTAAATTCTCTTCCCTTGTCGATTATCTCTGAAACAATCGGTAAGAATGAACAGTTCAGCCCCTTGCTTGCCAGGGAAGTCCTATGTCGGTCAGTTTCACTCCTAAGGCTGAGGACCTAAAGAATCCTTAAAAGTAATTTCTAAGTATTTCTGGGAAACACGATCAATTTTCTGAGATTTTTAAACTATGTTATCATAAAGATGCTATATTTAAATATCAGTTGAAATTTGCATAATATATGCACCAGAATAACTGCAGTTATTTTTAGATACGATATAGGTGGTAATGTCTGTGAGGATTTGTGAGGAAATGTGCCGTTCGATGCATTCATTCTAAGTGGACAATCTCTCTCGTAAGTGAGCTATCATTACAAGAAGCAATTGATCTCAGTACTATGAAACAACTCTCTCCACATTACGATTGATTTCCCAAATTAGTCTTTCATTTTCGATGATCGTTTATATATATACATATATGTATATATATAAACGATCATCGAAAATGAAAGACTAATTTGGGAAATCAATCGTAATGTGGAGAGAGTTGTTTCATAGTACTGAGATCAATTGCTTCTTGTAATGATAGCTCACTTACGAGAGAGATTGTCCACTTAGAATGAATGCATCGAACGGCACATTTCCTCACAAATCCTCACAGACATTACCACCTATATCGTATCTAAAAATAACTGCAGTTATTCTGGTGCATATATTATGCAAATTTCAACTGATATTTAAATATAGCATCTTTATGATAACATAGTTTAAAAATCTCAGAAAATTGATCGTGTTTCCCAGAAATACTTAGAAATTACTTTTAAGGATTCTTTAGGTCCTCAGCCTTAGGAGTGAAACTGACCGACATAGGACTTCCCTGGCAAGCAAGGGGCTGAACTGTTCATTCTTACCGATTGTTTCAGAGATAATCGACAAGGGAAGAGAATTTAAACGGAAAAAAATTTATTTGCTCGCAATGCATTCATGGCATAAGCATTTGATGAATTTCTTAGTACCAAAACTGACTTCTCATCGTTCAAATTCGTTGCAGGGTTTGCCTGGAATTCCTGGCTTGGCTGGCCCTCCTGGCCCCCATGGACCTCCTGGAGCAGCAGGTCAACCCGGCAAGCAGGGACCTCCAGGTGATGGTGGAATCAACTCTGTCGGTAGAAAAGGAGAGGCAGGTGAGCCTGGAAGAGCAGGGGCACCGGGCACGCGCGGTTTGGATGGTATANAAATGAATTAGTGATTTCATGAGAAAGGAGCTGTTCAAGAACTGGTAGCGGCTGGCAATAACACTATTCGAGATTGCGATAGGTTCAGATAACGTCGCAGTCTTACGCGCCTATGGTGATAAGCATCGATTTAATGGTACATTTATTGAACCTTCTGATGCGATTATATACGGTTTAGTCTTGGAAAGATTGTTATCTCTTTAAAGATCAAATTTTTATTTAAAAGTTATCACGAATAGGATGTAAAGCTGTTCCATTGAAGATCTAAAGCGTTGAGGAGGGTGTTATAATTGTGAAGCTGAACTTACGCGAACACCCTTAACGCCTGGATCACCGAAATCTCCTTCTGAGCCTCGAAGCCCTGGCGCACCGATGTTACCTTCTAATCCATCAAGACCGGGAGGTCCTGGATGGCCTCGTGGACCTTGGAATCCTTGTACGCCCTTAAAGCAAGGAATCGAATAAAACAATGCCTTTCCTTCCAAATTTTTTTTGTAAAAAGTGTCTATATGAAAATTGCAACATGTTTCTATTGGAATTTTTATTTTATTTATTTATTTTTTTGGTGAATTTGAAAACAAAATTCTCCGTATAATATAATGGAAGAACATGACGATAGCTACGATATGTCGAAAGTGTCATGAATTTAAAGTATGTTTCAATTCAAATTGCAGTAAAAATGGGTGAACGATGAGAGTGATCGCCGAATGGCTATTGATCGTCAAAGTGCGGATGTGCATCTATTTGCCTTATTGTAATATCACCTTTTGACGCATCTCATATTCTCACTCATTCGATTTGCTGACTTTTATCGTTAAGCAAAATGAGCTTCGAATAATGCAATAAACTTCGGGATGAAGGAATGGGGAAGAGCATCACAGTATACTGAGGGAAATTATCCTGCGCTACTGAACTGAGCATATGAGATCGACTTCTGTCTTCAAACCCTTTGAATTAGGTTTCAATAGAAGGTTTTCCCGAGTCAACAATAAACCCTACCAACATTGTGATATGATTATTAAAGGAGGCAATCACAGTCATATATCATAATGTTATTACTTAAGTGGAACGATATATGACAAAATGAGGTATTATCATAAAAATCTAAGAGGAAATGCTAATAAGGTCAATAAATTTGCGCTTCGGGAAAAATCTATGAATTTAGACTGTCTGATTAGCAAGACGAAACATTTTCAGAGATTTTGGGAGTTTGATTGCAATATGCTGACCTTCATACGACCGTTACTATTAAGAAAAGTGAGGTTCGAATAAGGCGATAAAACTTGAGACTCGAAACTTTGCGATATTCCAGAGGAAATAGTCTTAGGCCGAATTAAATAACTCTAAATTGAACGAACACAAGCTTATTTATCAATACATGAACCCCAAAGCAGCAAAGTAGACACACACTCTCTCTCTCATCATCAAGCCAAAATTTTGCTCTTGTCGAATTTTTTGTATCGATTTTGCTTTAGTGATGCCAAAATGTTGCGGCATCCTCTAACAATGCATCATTTATATCGATTATGATCCTAGATTGTGCCCATTGAACTATTTGTTGTCCATATGAGAACGTAATGCAGCTGACCCCTCAATGAGGGTAAACACTGCGTTCTGGTGTTTGGCCTATAGAGTGGGTATATCTGGTTAGGTCTGCCAATGCTTCACCAGAGTTGTTGGGTGCGATGCCCCACCAAATGCCCTCTTGTTACGCCCTCCACGGCTGTGGCCTCATTGCTAAATCATTGAGCACCAATTGGATGCTATACAAACGCCATTTTATACAAACCGTTGAAGTGGTGCAATTTGCAACACACATATTGTTGGGCTGAATGCTTCCAAATTGGATAGATTGCCTATTCCTTTATCAACAAAAACCTTTCAGAGTAAAATAATAATATATGATCATCAAACCTTTTCACCCTTTTGTCCTGGACATATACAAGGCGGTGCGCATCCTTTACATGCTGCAGCATCAACGAAGCCACGTAGTGAGATTTGTTCGCATAACACTAATAAAATCGTCACTTGGAGGGGTATCCTCGCTAACATGGCTGGTTAGCCAAGTTGCGCCACTGGGGCGTATCCGCACTAACGGTTGGTTAGGCTCCGATGCACGCACTTGTCGTCACCGGAGATTACAATGAATCTCCGAAAGCAGGATGCTTGCTTGAAATTTTTTTACTTCATTATTTTATACTTTAGTTGCATATCTTTTAATAGCAACGTCAGAAATAACAACTCCACGTTGATTTCTAACGGGTATGACATGTCTAAAGTGCTAAGAATACGAATGGAAACAAGTGCCTTTGCAAGATATTAAAATGCATCAGTGACCACTTGTTGATAGAGCCCTAATTTTCTATCGGTTGTCATCCATAGATAAAGCTGCAGGTTGCTAAATCGCTCGAATTTACAGCTCATCTAATGTGTTACCTCACATAATACAAAGAATGCTCTTAGTGATTACAGATTAGAACAACTCAGTCGTTAAGATTTGCAATCGATTCAATACAGTCAAACAAGGCATTCGAATAGCAAAAATATCTTCCGAAACAGCAATACAATATATAGAACAGAATTCAGTGGTAGTTGCATTTAGCAGGCAATGAAGTAAAGGCAACAACTGCATAAAGGTGAAGAATGAAAAGAATAATTAATAAAAGAAACAACTTCTTACTATCCTAGACGTAATCCTATATAGGCATTTAGGTTACTAAACAAATGAGCATATCTTTATTTTACGAAAATTTAGGAATTTTAGAGGCTCTCTGGCCGTTACATTGCAAATTATCTTGGGCAAATTCGAAAAAAAAGAACAATTTAGACGGAAATATATTGAGTAGTTTCGTAATTTCGTAGATTCATCTAAACTGAGTGCTCTGATCCCTATTAGATTCCAATAAGCTAGTAAGCTTAGCAGCAACTGTCGAGAAGCTTTTTTGCTGCATTAGGTATAGAATGCTATCTATCTTCAGATATATGAAAAAAACGGAATCCAGACTAATTCTTTAACGGCGCCATATGATATAGACGAAAGAAAACATCGACAGAATAGAACCGATGAAATCGCTGCAATTTCTAACTGTTACCCTACCACAGTTTTTATCGAGTAACCGTTCTAGATGACTGTCATGCTGCCATGAAAGTTTCTAATATAGCGATGGTTTGAAGGGTAGTTTAACATTGGATTAAGTGTGCGTCTTTCAACTGTACCATTGCACTGACACTAGTTTGGATGGGAAAAGACCAACTCAGCAACTATGTTCACACTCGTCGTTTGATTACTAAAGCAGTATCAATCAAAACAATGAAAATGGAATTATTGAACGCAAAATTCCACCTCTCTAGCTCATCTTCTCCTTCTTACTCTTTTCTCTACCGCCTCCTCAGCAGTGAAGTTGAGGTAGATGCTAGAGAATTCGATCACAAAAATAAAGAGCTTAGATAATTCTATATAAAGTTATTATTTTAATCGTGAATACTCGCAGATTCATATTATCGGTCAGCAACTATCTAATATAGCGGCAGTAGGAGCAACTACACCCACCTCAACATACAAACAGCTGTCATTCGAGAAAGCACAATGAAAGTACTACTTATAGCCTATGGGCGGATTTTTTAAAGCAAATCGATCGTGTTCACAACGTTCCGGTTATCGAGGATGCGCTGAGAAACGGAGAAGTCAGTTAATGAAGTATCTGCGTCGATCATGACGTAATTGCAGATGGAAAACAGCAGCGGTGTGCTACCTGGAGCATTGCTGCAGGGCAAGTGGTGTCTGTGAGACGCTTTCAACAACCAATGCAGAATTACACCAACTGTGCTTCACCATAAACTCCTTGCAGCCGATCCCTTTGCTAACTGCACACTCTTCGCTTAGCATTCTACCTCACCAATCTACAATCCATTAGCTCCTCCCTCTGAACTCCACCTCTACTTCAAGCACATACAAGGCGACCGTCTGAACTGTCTATTTATGTGCGAATGATGCTTTCTTTTCTTACAAGATGCCTCTTTAGTGTTTCTAACAAATCCATATTTCAGTCTAGAGAGGTGTTTAGCGCCACACCCGTTGATAAGCCAGTAAGTGTTGATTACACAAAGCATTAAAAGAAAAAGTTTTCAAACTTATGCGTAAAACAATAAACATCTTTACTCAAAAAATATTAAGCAATAATTGAAATGTCAGTAAAAGGTGAATTCCATTTGGAACTAGTTTCAAGCTTGATGGCCAAGAAGTTCAACGAATACAAGACACAACTGCGAAAATATTGAGTTTCGACTCTACTTTTTGTCACTATTCACCCACTATGGAGATAAGCAAACTAACAAACTTGAGTTCGCCTTAATGCGCCCACTTTTCCGGCGATAAAATCTTCTAGAGTGCACCTTCGATTAACCTTCAACCATATTGGTTCTATTCGCATTACTCATATGAAACGAATTCCATACTTCAAATAATGTTCCATTGCTTAATTTATTAAGGAAAACTTCTTAATTTTTCATAGTTACCTTAGAGTAAGGTGTTGAATCAATCAGTTCCAACTTTGAGCCCTTTAAAAAAATCGAAACCACACTTTTAGATATCATGAATAAATCTTTTTCATGAGTTCCTTAAAATGCTAACAAAAAGGAATTTTTATAAAAACTGTAAAAATTTCATGATCAAAATCTCAAATTATTTAGCTTGCAAATTTGCAATCTCAAGAAATAGTTGACTTGTTGCACTCTTTAAAAAATAGCGGAAATTGCAAGCAATTATGATCACCACATTGAATCTATTTGAAATGACTACACGTATAGTTCAATGTTCGTTATTTAGCGCATATTGAACACATATGTGGCACAGATGTTGCAAAACTAGACATTCGTTTTGACTTGTAAATGTGCAGTAAAATATCATCCAACTCAACGGCCAGTAATGCGATCGATGCTAGCAACAACTATCACCCAATATTTATGTTCAGTTGATTTAGCTCTCATCGATGTATATCACCTCGAAACATAAAATGAAATTATGAAGCAATAAGTGAACTTTTCTTTTTCATAAACTATGACCAATTAAAAAAAACGCAAGTGGAGAAAGAAGCATCAGCACGACTGCTTTTCAATTGCAATGTCTACTCTGTTGTATCAAACAAACAAATTTAAGGAGTTTTCTTTGCCTATCGTCGGGTAAAAAATGCCTACACAGGTGGGAATTAGTTGGCTGGGATTAATTTTTTAGTTTTCGCAGCGTTCCTAAGATGTCTAAACCTTCGAGCTTTAAAATTTTATTCCATGATGACGTTTGAAAAATACAAAATTTTCATTCATAATTTTTAAATCAGATAGGAAGGTGAAGATTAATCCAAGATAAATCCACAAATTCTATAAATCCATGAAGCAAATTGTAACCGTTGAAGTTTTCTAGGTGAAATTATTCTTGTGGAACTTATGTTAAGTGCTTGGCATAACAAGAAAGTGCGAGATTGCAACGCTTCCAAAAGTAAATTTCTTTGCAAAGCCTATCGTTTAGCTCTGCCATATTATATCTTTACTTTGCTTAATCGCAAATGGAACATGCCTTTATGACATAACCAATCATCACCTATTTCCTCCATATAGGAAAAAACAAATATTTTGTTAGGATTTTGATGCACTCGAATTTATAGCCTTTTTAGTAGGAACTTCTCCACTTATAACTATAAGAGTCTCACAATAGCTCTATTACTTCAATTATGCAATAATCTAATATTGTAAGCATTTGGTAGTTTTGTGGTTTAGCATAAAACATCTGTCGTTTGATAGTGATTGCATTTGCAAGAATTAGCTCTTCGCTTGCAGCTGTCAGTTGTGGTAGAGAGAGAAAGAGAGAGCACTAATCAACGACAAAAAAAGTCGCAAGCGAACACAGCTTGAAGCGATCAGATATTGATGTAAAATTGATTGACTCAGTTGGACGTTGTTATATCCCTCTCAACCATCTCTAGAAATTGATTTCAACTTTCATTGATAAAATTCATTGTGTGATCGAAGTATTTTTGTTTTTTTTTTTCAAAAAAAAAAATTTCTCTTCAAAAAGAAATTATTCATCGAAAAATATCTTTTTTTATATTTAGATGATTTAAGAAAAATTTTTTTTCACTTTAAAAATTCAAGGAAATATGGGATTAGCATTTATAGCATCGATCGGAATGAAACTTCAAGTTTATAGATTTTTGTGGATTTAATTATCGAAATTCCTTAATGGTGAACGATTATTGAAATTGTTGTAAAGGATGAATTTCACACAATATTTCGTCAACTTTAATTAAGAGTACATCAAATGTTGAGCTATTATTTATTCATTAAAGGTAGAACTAAAAGCCTCTAATTTTTTCTCTCTCAATTTCCTTTCTTTATCATCGTTTGAGCGAATTCTCATAACTCCTATTCTTTGGCTATTCTAAGCTCGAATTCGGCGAATAATTTTTCTTTCAAAATCACCTTATCGATTGAGAAAGCTGAAATCTGTTGTTGTTGTCACAAATTTAATGCACAAGAGCCCACATATGTTCAAAATTATTCGCATATCGTTTGCAAATATTAATGCCATTGCTTGATTGATTATACATATCTCTTCTTTTTCTTTTTTTCAAATATTATGTCGGATAAAAATATCGCATTTGTCAAGCAAAAATATTTCATTAGAAACCTGATAGGCTTTTCGATCTATCAACGATAGAGTACAGCATCACTCTACTAAAGTTTTATTACAACGAAAAAATTTCACCATTTTAATGTTTGAGTATATCAAAGCATCACACTATCATTGAATAAAGCAGTGCGGTTTTCTAAGAAAACAATTCATATTGTACTTCAATAATTCGTAATGAATATTACAAGTGAAGTGAACATAATATATCACAGAAAGGCACTCGAACAAGTTACGATTTTCTGCATTTAATGGGTAGAAGAAATCTAATAATAATCGAAACTGTTGATAGCTACTTGGTATTAAACGAGACAAACGATGAGTGATAGTTGTTTTAAAAATAAAAAATAAAAGAAAGAAAGAAGCTGATCTCATCCCTCAAATCAATTTTGAGCGAAGGTGGACTAGTTTTCGAAAAATCTCATCAATGGTTTTGTAAGAATCAATGATTTGAGTCAGGAAAAAAAAACATCCCCCCCCCTCCCCCCCCACTGATGAGTGTAAACGAATATTCATCATCAAAATATGCACTTTTTCAATGAGTGCAATTTTTCTCATCGTATGAAATATATTTCAATGCTATAATATCATAAAACAATAGCAATGATGATTTCAACTTATTGCGGCTATCTATAGGATTTCATCGACTTGCCTAAACGAGAAAATGTAAAGAAGCAAGGTAAGGAAGCAAATGTTTTATGCTCTTAAATATTTCCATATTCAAGTGTGGCAATTATTGAGGAATTGAGTGATAATCAATCTCGATCTATTTATGCTAAACAATGCTTATCACCGATGAAGTAGTATGACGTTCTGGCGGAGCAACATGCACAGAGATTTCCGTTTCCTTCCAACCTTTTCGACTGCCCTTAAATTCCATTTTCTTCTTTATATAAATAAATTGCTCTTTCAATATATAAATCCAATAACAGCGTTCAATTCCTACTATATGTTTAAAACCATTGAAATTGGAAAAAAAACCAAAAAAAAAATCCTTCGACTCTAGTGAAGATTTATGAAAGATCTTAGCCCTACTTAGTACTTGAAACCCCCATACTAACGTCTAAGCACACTTCCGGTCAAGTATTCGATCCATATTGCTACATCCGAAATAAGAAAATTCCCATTTGAGGAGAAGGACGGCGCCAAGATCGGATACATCTTACAATTAGATATACAAAAAGCACACGAGCTGTCGATACACATTTTATTGCACAGACTCGTAGATACCCTCGATCTCCATAATACAGCACTCCGACTTTTAAACAATTTGCCTTATTGAAGATGGGTTACTTCAGTGATAAATGGAGCTTGCTTCAATAAGGACTGGCGAAATCTGATCCCCTTTACGGAGCAATGTAATCACCCCCGCTGTTATTCGTTTTCTTTGCCTCGCTTAGCAGCATCGAAATTCGTGGGAAACTGGTTAGTTTGTGGATGATGAGCAAGTATTATATTGTAAAAAAGCTTCACATAAACAACAGGTGATGGATTACATGGCCTAAGACTGTGCTAAAATTCTGAAATATTTAGAAATAATTTATAAGAAAACAAACTCTTCAAAAACCTCTTCAAAAACAGTTAGCAGATATTGCTCTTCTCCTCAAATAGTTAAGTTTAAACAATACCTGCATTTGGTAATAGGTAACAAACATATAAGATAGGCAATAACAAAAAGTACCTAAGGTTTTTCCTTGACCAACAGCAAACCTATTGAAGGCACTTTAACTAGATATCAAAATAGTGTTCCATCACCGCCTACCATTTGCTCGTTACATGACACCTTCTTTCTGAAGCGTAGCTCATACTGCTATCCAACAGCTTAGTGTTATCAAAAATTAGTCTCGTCATCCCGATGATAACGATTACACATAAAAAATCTACTTATCCTTCAACAGTTCCTAAACCATTGCATTCGATTTATACACTAGAGAAAAAAATATGAGAAAATTGGAGGACATCAAAATAAGATACTATCGCAGTGAAATTAATCACTTTTTGGATATTGAGTTATAAATGATAAAATAGGTGCAAGATGAAAACTTAAGTTTATTTTTCACTTTAGCTATCTTACTAGAAGAAACAATTTTATACGCTAAATCTATAAAACTATTAAGAGATAAAGATCGATAGAGTATCATGCTACACAGTTGCTTAATTTATATGGCATAAGTGATGAGTGAAATTTTTGATATGACATAATGATAAGAAGCTTTTAGCTATTATCCTATATCGATGAAATAAATGAAATAAAATGAAATATTCAATAATCTTTTGATGTAGATGCTTAAAATAAATATTCGCTTCATAAATTACTTCGTTGGTTTTTGAGTTGATGAAAAAAAAGAATGGAAAATTTTTGCTTAAAATTGCCAGTCATCTTTTCCATTTTCCAAATATTGAAATTGTTAAACGTAATAATGCATCATACCCTGATAATGAGAAAGCCCGAATCGGTCATATAGGAGGATATGGAGGACATACGAACATCATTCGGAATCGAATACTTTCGAGTAAAGCTTCGTCGAAGTGTTTGTGAGGAGGTGTTATCGTCTTCCAGTCTGTCGCCCACCACCGATAATGTATTTCCCGTTAATGTTACCTAAATATATTCAAACAATTTGTTCATTGTCATGATCGAAAATACAACTTAAAAAAACTACTTATTATTGAAATGGTAGCAAGTATCTCTGTTAATTACTAAGAAAATTTAAAAATTAGCCAAGTAGAAACCTCAAATTAACTTCAGTTTATGCTTTACGGAAAAACTTTCCTGCCATATGCGGAGGAAGAGTGATTGTCAGCAGTCATTGGACTTGTTCGCAGCAGAAAAAAAAGATCGAACATCAAATCTGTGATCAATTAAAATAAAACTGGAAAAACGACGCCCAGAACCAATAAAAATTGTATACGACAAAAAAGATAAAAATCTTATCAAGAAGCTTGACACGCCCCAAAATGATGATAACCTTAATATCATGTGGTCGGAAATGCTTGACATCAAGCTCAATTGTGAAGCCATGTTCTCTGTTGATGATTTCTCCAGGTCCAGCGACCACCTGCGGAGAACCAGGCCGAGACCGAATTACCTCTCCCTATAGAATGTGAACTTCGTTGAAAACTTGCAAGATTTTCTTTGAAAAAAATTTTCTCTGTGCTAACATTTTTAATGATAAGGTTTTTGGTGTCACCACTATGAATTCAACAGCTAATCAACAGGCTTGAAGTCAATTTATTATAGGAGGCGGCAATAGAAGAAAGCAAATCCTCGATCCACAAATCCGCTTGAATTATTGAAGCGGATACATTTTGCAAAAAACTCACCTCCCTAGTAGAATAACAACCCGAGAACATCAGAAAAAGAGATAATTTGAAGGGTCATAAAACGGCGGATCGAGGAGAAGTAGATGATTTTTAGAACCCACTTCCAGAAAACATCTAAGTCACTATATTGTAAATTTTGTTCCAATTAATATAGCTAATTCCGAACTGAAATATGTCAATAGGCGGGAAAACACATTCTTTGCAATGCGCATTTTTCCCAAAACAGAAAAAAAAAACGAAATAAAATGAGAATATGAAGCGATAGATGAAATGAGGGAAAGATTTTGACATTTTTTCATTTAAAAATGACTTGTTGACGACAACAATAAACTACAAATATCGGTGCCCTGAATAGGAATGTTGGAGTCTCAGTAAACGCTTCATGGGAGGTAATATAGGCGGCCGTTAAAACTAGTTGCCCTATCTAACGATGTGTTAAAAACTATTTGATTATTGGACATATCTAAAAGTGGATACTCGAATATATTGCCAAAACATCACGAAGCAAGGCAAGCGTTAACACACTCGACTCAAAGCATCATTCACTGAATGTTTAAAATATCTTCGGGTTAATGCATCAATAATAATAACAGCTAGTTGTGATTGCATTCAGTCTCACTCAAAGCTAATCACTACGTTCAACGAAATGGTCGAAAGATCACTTTCTACATTTACTATAGAACTTATTCGTACCTATTTTCCACTGGCAATATCAATCATAAATGCATCGCACAAACGTTTCATATCTATTTAGCAGGCAAAGTAGGAAAATGTGAGGATTGCTTTCTTAAAATCAATCAAGAAATATATTTTATAGTAAAGCATAGTGAAAATCACGAATGTTTTTCACCTGTTGAGGCCTTTCATCGTGAAAATCGGTGCGCGAGCTATAATCCGATGGCCTACTCTAAAAAAAGAGCAAACACTTATTGACAAGAAACAGAAAATCTATTCAATTGTAAATATGTTATTTAAATATTTGAAAATTTGGAAGCCGAAAAGATCTAAAAATACAGTTTGGGTGGTGCTTACTAATTGTTTACTAAAATCAAATATCAAAATTTTTACTATAATTTCATCAATAGTTTCACCCTATAAGGACGAAATCATATCTATAAAATTTCTATTTTTAGTTATCAAACATATAAATTTCATGATTTTTAGAAATTTTTGCGCTCCTTGTTTACACTAATGAAACGCAGGCAAATTTCACAAAATTTTTTAAATGGCTGAAAAGAGAAAAGATTCCCATACGACCGATTTTCACATAAATTCTATATTTTAAACGTTACAATTGGCTATGATTCCCTACTGCATCGATATGCACATAGGAAAGCACCGATAAAAGCTCATTTTTCAAGCAATCGAAGCAATAAGCTCGATAGACTATTTCCTGTGCTTCATCGTTTGTTTTTTTATTGTCTATAACGCAAATGTAATTCCAACTGCAATCACATATGATGGATGAAATTTTTTTCGCATTTCTAGAAGAATTTCAAGTTTATCTCAATTTCGAATAATTTAAACATACGTTAATGATGCTGTATACAGGTGCTTCATCCCTATAAGCAGGTGGAATTGAACGCTGTCGTGGTGGACAGTCATCCATTCGTATTTCGTTGCGATAACTCCTCATTCTAAAAGACGTGTCAGAGAAATACTGTAATACATCTTAAAATGATTACGATATATTTTGATTGCCACCAGGTGATTCAGAGTAAAAAAGGGAAGCCATGTAGTAGTCGCAAAATTTAAAGAAAATGTTCCAATAATAGAGAATAGATAATTATACATAACACAATGTAAAATTGGCAATTCAAAATCACAATGTTAGACGATGCAAAAATCGACTTTTGCGACAAATCGTAGAAACGATTTGAAATCCACCTTCGAACTGAATGTGAATGAGGCGGAAATATATAGTCAAGAATCTGAATTCATATATATTATAATAGTTTTTACACTTTTTCTAATAAACCGACCGCTCCCATTGATGCTTAAAAAAACAATGCAAAAATTTCTCATATAATCATTTTCATTGCTATCGATCATTGCACAATTCGGCTGAACAATAATAAAATTGCTTCAAGTCAATCACTGATCTAGAATAAAATAGATTTGAGAATCACATATTAAACCCCCGAACAAATTGATTTGCAAATCAAGCAATAAACTAAACGCTATCGACTCATATAGATGACGATTGATCGAAATAGAGATTAGACAACATCGCTGAATTCACTAAATATAAATGTTGTATGCAAAAAAAAAGAGAGAAAAAGCTCATCGCATAACTAAAATATGCAAATTAAATGCTTTCACTATTTACTGAACACTTCATTTTATAATGCAAATGTTTCAAATTCATAGAAAATTGTTGCAAAATATTTGCAAATATTATTGAAAAACATTAAAGCATATGCATTATTGCAATATTGCAATATTTTCAAGTAGTATGATCAATCCTTTATTCTTTACGCAATTTTAAACGATTATGAAAATAATACGCATACAGGTGTATAGGTGAAATGTAAATATTTGAGAAGAAAACCACAAATCTGTAAATGGAAAGCGGTAAATCGATTTACGTAAACGCATCTTATATTGTCATGTTTGCCAAGCATTTTCAAATGGCTTTAAAAGGCGCCATTGAGTCTAGATCACATGCAGAATCATATCTTATACTGGGAATTTTCAAGTACAGCAAATTCGAAACAATTATTATCAAGAATATTATTAAAAAGAACCCACTCTTTCATAGAGAACAAGAGCATAATCCTTAAAAATTTTATCTTCAAACAATCTTGGATGGGACGATCCTAAAAGAATCGAAGAATCCAGCTCGAATTCTCTAACTATTCATCCGAATCCGAATACTACAGTTAACGAATAATAATAAGAAATATTGAAAAAATAACAAATAGTGACCGAGATGATGTTTGTTCGAAGTCTCGTTCGTCGACAAAAGATCGCCCTCTGCAAAAAAATGGACTAAATAACGTTCAGGTGCACAATAACTCTCAAAGGTGAATAACGTTCAGGTGACTAAATAACACAATAACTTCAAAGTTAAACGAGTAAAACGGCTGAATTACTGCTCCGCAATGTGCAAATTTGCGGCTTATTGCTGCGTTCACAAAAATTTCCCTTTGCATAGTTTACTCAAAGTCAACAACACTACCAACGCTTCTCGAGTGCATTAGGAAACAGTCTAAATTGTGCTAAATACTAACGTCGCAGAAAGCTTTTAAGGTGCTGAATTCTAAAGTCTATAGAAAGATTATTTGAATGATTCAATATTGTCTAAATAAATAAATAAACAAAAGTAAGAAGTAAATAAAAGCCAATTGAGAAACGCATATAAAGCTCACAGAAAATTACAGGTAACATAAGTTTCAATGCACAATAATATTTGTGTCGAGCGTAACAAGCATAAAAACGTGATGATTGTGATTTTATTCAACCGTAACTTATGGTAATGTCGTCCAATAGTTCAGGTGATAGCTGCAAAAACTTATAAAATTCGGTCATAATTGGCCAAAAAGCTCTTTTTCAAGCAAATTACTATTTTGAGTCATAAAAAAATTACTGTTGAGAAATTTTCACCCATTTACATCATTGTCGATGGCCAATGAAATTTAGCACCCTTTAATTTACAACTAATATGCCTCCACTGGACTACCTAACACAATGCAGCTAACGTTCCATGGTTGTGCTCTGACAGTACAATTGAAAGTCCTAGAATAAATCGGCACAAGTTGGCTACTAACTGAAAAAAAGAAGATTTAAATCCCATACGGCATTATTGAGGCCAATGGAATAAGATGATTCGAAAAAAGTTATAGCACACTTTGGTGATTAAAAGAATATAACTTTAATAAAAATAAATGCAATATATTGGAAAGTCGAGTTTCTTCTCACGTTTGTGTTTGCGTCAATTTTTTCGATTAAAATAGACAATATTACTTACACATTTCGAAGGGATGATGGTTGAGAAAATCTAGAACCACTGCGATTTGGATTTGTCGATGATCGACGATTGAAGAATTCATCATCAAATGGATCTCTACGCTTCCACTTTTCTTCTTCGAGATATTCACGCTGCTGAAACGATTTAATAATATTTCAAGAGTATCGAAATAGATCAAATAACTAAGAACATCGCTAAATTTCTTTTGATCAATTCTTATCGATCAATGCTTCTACAATGAAACATATAAAGCCTCATGATGTGAATCGTTGTTGCATTTCATAGCTGCAAGCTTTGATAACGTGATTGAAAACGATCAAGCGGAAATTGTTATCATTATTGAATTGCTATTTAGTGTGTGTTTGTAGAGAAGAATATTTCCGAACTTAATAAATTAGAGCATATAATTATGCCGTTGATTGTTCGAATATTCTTATATCAGTTAAACTTTGTTTCACTGATTTGCAAGAAACGATTACGTCATAATCGATTATATTTATGTGTTGCTATCGATATAAACATGAGAATTTTGCACAAATACTGCTTCATATGGAAAACATCCATCATATATCAGGTGAACAATGAAATATGACTATAGTATTTAACATCAGAACCGGTTGGTTCATCTATGTGCAACGAAAATCAACTCCCATCGATTACGTGTGATGTTTTCAAAGCGAAATAAAAACTGAATCTGAGGAAGATAGTAAAAACTGATTATTATTAAAAGCAATAAATTAGTCAATCAATCAATCAATCAATCAATTAACCAATCAATCAATCAATCAATCAATCAATCAATCAATCAATCAATCAATCAATCAAACAATCAAACAATCAATCAATCAATCAATCAATCAATCACTCAATCAATCAATCAATCACTCAATCAATCAATCAATCAATCACTCAATCAATCAATCACTCAATCACTCAATCAATCAATCAATCAATCAATCAATCAATCAATCAATCAATCAATCAATCACTAATCAATCAATCAATCACCCAATCAATCAATCAATCAATCAAT